>PGCI01000329.1:0-101169 GCA_002873125.1 Puccinia coronata f. sp. avenae | reverse complement strand
AGGGTACGTTACCCTTATAAGGGTACAAGTACCCCTATAAGGGTACGTGTACCCTTATAAGGGTACAAGTACCCTATAAGGGTACGTGTACCCTTATAAGGGTACAAGTACCCCTATAAGGGTACGTGTACCCTTATAAGGGTACAAGTACCCCTATAAGGGTACGTGTACCCTTATAAGGGTACAAGTACCCTATAAGGGTACGTGTACCCTTATAAGGGTACAAGTACCCCTATAAGGGTACGTGTACCCTTATAAGGGTACAAGTACCCCTATAAGGGTACGTGTACCCTTATAAGGGTACAAGTACCCCTATAAGGGTACGTGTACCCTTATAAGGGTACAAGTACCCCTATAAGGGTACGTGTACCCTTATAAGGGTACAAGTACCCCTATAAGGGTACGTGTACCCTTATAAGGGTACAAGTACCCCTATAAGGGTACGTGTACCCTTATAAGGGTACAAGTACCCCTATAAGGGTACGTGTACCCTTATAAGGGTACAAGTACCCCTATAAGGGTACGTGTACCCTTATAAGGGTACAAGTACCCCTATAAGGGTACGTGTACCCTTATAAGGGTACAAGTACCCCTATAAGGGTACGTGTACCCTTATAAGGGTACAAGTACCCTTATAAGGGTACGTGTACCCTTATAAGGGTACAAGTACCCCTATAAGGGTACGTGTACCCTTATAAGGGTACAAGTACCCCTATAAGGGTACTGTACCCTTATAAGGGTACAAGTACCCCTATAAGGGTACGTGTACCCTTATAAGGGTACCGAAGTACCCTTATAAGGGTACGTGTACCCTTATAAGGGTACAAGTACCCCTATAAGGGTACGTGTACCCTTATAAGGGTACCGAAGTACCCTTATAAGGGTATGTACCCTTATAAGGGTACGCATACCCTTATAGGGTACGTACCCTTATTGCCGGGCTCACGTCAGCCTCTCGATTCGAGAGGCTTACGTGAGCCGCGCGATTGGGACTACGTACACCGTATCTCCGATTGCGCGGCTCACGTAAGCCTCTGAATCGAGGCTTACGTGAGCCAGCCCAGGTCAGTTCCGCTGGAACTGACCTGGGCGCGGGTACCGAAACCCGCCACCAACCACACAAACCCGAGCGCACGCACCCAACGACCAATCAACGGACCCACCACCGCGGTAAGCCCCCCCCAGGCCCTACTTTTGGGCAAAAAGGGGCCTCCTGGGCCCCTTTTTGCCCAAAAAAACCCTCCCCTGAGCCACCCAGGGCCTTTTCTTGGTCCAAAAGGGGCCTGAAGGGCCCCTTTTGGCCCAAGAAAAGGCCTCATCAGACCCCCAGGCCCCACATCAAGCCCAACAGGGGTGGGCCTTTTTTGGTCCAAAAGGGGCCTGAAGGGCCCCTTTTTGGCCCAAAAAAAGGCCTCATCCGACCCCAGACCCCACATCAAGCCCAAAAGGGGCCTGCCAAGCCCCATTTGGGCTAATTACAAGCTCCGCAGCCCTAAAGGGGCATGCTTGGCCCCTCTTGGCCTTAAAAAAGGCTCCAGAAACATCCCTCCAAGCCACCCAAAAAAAGGCAAAAAGGGGCTAGCCCCCTCAATTAAATAAAATCCCAAAGGGGTTTTTGAAGGAAAATCATGCAGCAAATGGCCATGATGAACATATACTTAAAAACAATAATAAGGTGTTCAAACAACAACAAATAAAATCACCACATATTTTCAACTTTTGTCCCAACAACCTGGCTGCACATTGAACTGACGTAACTCATTTGGATTTCAAAATAGATTGCAATCAATCACTTGATAAAAAATACTTCCTACAGCCACAATGGTGATGTCATCCGACGAATGTAAGATACTTTCTCCCACAATTTATGTTCCAAAAAAATCAACTGATTCATTTTCCTCTTTCTGCAATTCCAGTGCTTGCACTCTGGGAAAACCTTCACCAACTATCACTTAACAATTATTGGAATGCGGAAGAAAGAAACCTCCTTTCTCAAGTGGGAGAAAGGCTCAAGAAATCTATAGAATCATCTGATTCAGAGGATGAAGGCCCTCCAAAACAATCCACTTCAACAACCCAGCCGGCCATAATCCCCCAACCATCCCCAACCAACCCACAACAGTCGTCCAATTCCTTCAACAACACTCCTGCCTCTAAGTCCCATCGCATTTTGGCCGGTGGCTCCAGGGTTTCTGAAGACACCCTGTATCGTCAAGTCAATTACCCTGAATCCACTCCCCCTCCCCGGAAAAACGCTCAAGGCCACTTTTCAACCCTCACTGCAGAGGGGGACCAATTTCTTGAGTCCCTCCAACCCCATCTCACCCAAAAAGGCCCAGCGCGTTCACCTTCACCAATTCGGCAACAACGAGACGAGACCCCCTTCGACCGAGAAGCATGGTTAGCTGAAAAACGGATTCGCCAGCAAGAACAGATGACTTACAATTACCGTCACAGTTCCTATCACAACAATATGCCTGCTAACTGGTCAAACTACGCCAAATTATCTGACCGAGATGCTGAAGGAGAGACGGATAATGAAGATGCCATGGATTTGGACCCTGAAGTTGGCAGTAGTCATCCCAAATCTACCGTGGTCTCCAGCAGGCCGCCAAATCTGTCTAAATCCCTCTTTGTCGATAGCCGCCATTACCCAAAGACTCCTGCTACCAATTCAGCCACTTCCTTATTTACTCCCCATCCAACTGCTGTTTGCCCAGCTCCCAATTCCTTGGCCGAAATTAAAATCCGCCGCATCCCCCAGTCGACAGCACACAAAGAGCCAGAAGGATCCCAACCATCGGCTACCCGGTTCGACCCAGTCACTGTTCCCAAAGCCAGTATGTTATTTGGTTCACTGAAACTGTCAATATTGTTTGTCCAATACTGACAATTTTTTATTGCATTCCCCAGCCAACACCGATCTATTCCGAGGAACTCAATTGCTTTCCCCAGTAGTTGCCAAAAGGCTCAACTCCGCCCCTCCAGACGAGCGGCCAAACAAATCAATGACTCCCACAATATCCTATCACATATCCCGTATCATCACTTTTCTCATCCCTCTCATAACACCTCCCCCTGACAAACCACAGAAGGAAATGATCCACATATGGAGGAACTTGGAATTGACTCTCCAGATGTGCGAACGAGGTAATTGCTTCCCAAAATCTATCATTATATATATAGACATTGTGACTCATGATGAACTAACATCTAATTTCACAGCCAACATATTAAATGTCTACAATGCTAATTCCGACCCCCTGATAACAAAAGACATGCTCAACGAGTCACAAGTCGAGGACTTCCAGAAAGACCCACGGCACGCCAAAGTCCACTTCCTGGCTGGTCCTATGTCAACAATCCTCTCTCCAACAAAGACTGCCTACAGTCGCTTCGGCAACAATAAAAGGAGTTCGACTGTTACGATATGGACATAAGCCAAGCGAGGGTTGGTCTCCACCTCCTGGACAGCCATCTCTCGCCATGCAAGCTCTGGCCTCCTTCCAGGAGGCATACGTAAATGTTCCCCAAGAGATGGGGCTTGCTGTTGGTGGCAAGGACAGACTGCCTCTTGTGATGCAGCACCTGTACGGGGCAATGGCGGCTCTGGCTCAACTGTGTTGTTTCGGCGAGGCAAAACGGGCCCTCACAAAAGTTCACGAGCGGACCACGGCACACGCTTCGGTACAATTCAGTATGCTTGCAGGTCTTCTTGTCTTTGGGCCCATCAACATGTTCACATCAACTTTATCCGGTCAAATGACAACAAACGCATCACGGGCGCTTCTTGAATTGGGGTGCAGTGTTGCGGAGGCGAAACATAACAACGGAACCTATAGTCGACTGTCTCCAACATTCTTGGATAAATTGAGGCTTGAGTTTCTCTGTTTCTTATCTGCAATGGGTTTTGGAAACGCAGACACAAGTGTTGGGTTCCATTCTTTGAAAGACTGGAAGTTCATACATGATGAGTTCCATAAGCAGTTTTCCTACATTAGAGTAGCCAATATCATAGGTGAAGATCTCGAATTAGCCCTGTCAAAATTTTAAACATGAATCCTGCTCATTTTATTATTCCATATTTGGTACTTGTTTTTTGGCAACAGCTGACCTTTGGTTTGTCTGATATATGGTTTATTGTGATTTGAAATTGTGTTTCCTATCCAATAAATCTCCAATACCCATTCCTCCTCCTGTCTTCCTACTTTACAGAGCTATTGTACCAAAAATCAGGTGATTTTGAATAACACCTCATATTTAGCACTTGAGAAATTCCTTTCTACTCTCTTGCCCTATCACCCAAAGGCCAAGGGGTCTGAACAGTGGAACAAAATTTAAGTACTGGCAATAGTGTTTGAGTGTGTAATTTTGTTTCACCTGCACATGAACGGTTGGCGCACATTGGCAATTTGAAGATCTGGCCAGAATCTCCTCCTACTCAAATGATGTAACTTCTGTTTGGCTTGTCCAAATGGGCTCAAAAGTGGATCAGAAATTAAGTGATGGATATAATTGTTTACTGTTATGAAAATTTTCCATAGCGCGTGAGCGGTTTGCGCACAGCAGCCGTTTGAAGATTGGGCCAGAAGCTCGTGCTGCTCAAATGATGTAACTTCTGTTTGGCTTGTCCAAATGGGCTCAAAAGTGGATCAGAAATTAAGTGATGGATATAATTGTTTACTGTTATGAAAATTTTCCATAGCGCGTGAGCGGTTTGCGCACAGCAGCCGTTTGAAGATTGGGCCAGAAGCTTGTGCTGCTCAAATGATGTAACTTCTGTTTGGCTTGTCCAAATGGGCTCAAAAGTGGATCAGAAATTAAGTCAATGGATAATTGTTTACTGTTATGAAAATTTTCCATAGCGCGTGAGCGGTTTGCGCACAGCATCCGTTTGAAGATTGGGCCAGAAGCTTGTGCTGCTCAAATGATGTAACTTCTGTTTGGCTTGTCCAAATGGGCTCAAAATTGGATCAGAAATTAAGTCAAGGATAATTTTTACTGTTATGAAAATTTTCCATAGCGCGTGAGCGGTTTGCGCACAGCATCCGTTTGAAGATTGGGCCAGAAGCTCGTGCTGCTCAAATGATGTAACTTCTGTTTGGCTTGTGCAAATGGGCTCAAAATTGGATCAGAAATTAAGTCAAGGAGGTAATTTTTTACTGTTATGAAAATTTTCCATAGCGCGTGAGCGGTTTGCGCACAGGAGCCCTTTTGTGCGCAAACTGTTCAGGCGCTATTGAAAATTTTCATAACTGTAAAACATGATATCCATGACTTGATTTCTGATCCACTTGAAAATATTAATAGATTAAACCACAGGGGGGTCATAAAGCTCAAAGAGTGCAATTAAACTGAATCAACCTGGGTGTCTGCATGGAATACCAGATTATTTTACTAATGCCCTTTCAAAATGATTTTTACACATGAAAAAAGCAGAATAGAAGATTCATAAACAACTTAAATGAATTAATCAAAGTAGATCAGACCACAGGCAACCATGGAAGATATGATAAGTGATAGATTGAGCAAGATAGACAATGAAAAACCAGAGCCCCAAAAAGGAGGCTACCTAATCACCTGAGATAATTACATGTCACATCTACCCCTGATGTGTGGCAAGATCACGAAAAAGGGCCACGGAGCTCTCTATCTTAACAAGCCAATCCCCTGCAGGCAAACTAGAATATAAGCGAGGGACGACTGGGGGGGAAAGGCGTGATTCCACGTTTGACATTCACGAGGACCCAGTGCTCGGGGTCAGAGTATAATAAGTAGATTGGATCCTTGGGCCGCTCACCAGGAGGTTTGGTGACTGGGAGAAAGGTGACATTGTTTTTGTTTTGAAGGCATACAATTGGCCTATTGTATGCATTTGCTGCCAGGGCGCCTTCGTCCAGTCTGGAAAGCCAATGATTTTTGGAAACCCTGTCATCACCAGGCTTTGGTTTGTTGACGTGGATCCTTTTGTAAACGTTGTTGTATGCTGGGACCCCCCAAATTTTCTGGTCCAGACGGGTTTGTTGGTTTCCATCTCTTTGAGCAGATCACAGCGGACTTTGTACCACCCCTGAACTTGATAGGCATCATATTGAGGCTCCTGGGCCAAGGCATGAGCAAGGCAATGGTAGCCACAGTTGCCATCTGCAGGTGGGTCATAGATCGATTGCACATGCGCAAACATCCAAAGTGGTAGTTGCTGTTGGTGTTTTTCCTGAAATGCCATGTCAGCAGAAGCTACTATCTTTGGAGGGAACAGAACAGATGAAGATATAAACTCACTGAGATCCCTCGGCTCCCCAATGCCTGTTGCGGAAATTTTGATGTCAAAAACATGATCAGATAAACTCCAACACTAACAGAGAGTCAATGGAACATGATTTCCCCAAGAAACTAACACTTCGGTCATTTCTTGTTACTGCAACATTTGCTACACTTTGAGGAGGTAGATGGTGGGATTCCTGCATTGATAGAAACAATATAGTCAATTACATTGCTTATGGGATTCACAACAGCACGTCCTTAAAGAAGCAATCACTTACCAAGGGGGGATCATTTCTCATTTGCCCTGCTTGATCTTCCAATTCTTCCCGTTGAAAAACAAATTCCACTTCTTCATCATCAAGTTCCAGATCCTGCATGGATAGAATGCATGGGTTCAATCACATTGGTTATAGGATCAAGAGCAGTGCATCCTCAAAGAATCAAATACATACCAATGGGGTATCATCTGCAGGTTGATCATGGGATCCCGCTGCTTCATTGTCCAAATCCGCAGCTTGATCATTGGTTTCTTGGCCTTGATGAACAAATACCTCTCCTTGATTGTTTGTTTCCTACAAATGGATGTGTTTTAAGCTGACTGATCTGACTTGAACCAATGATCCATTGTAAGAAACAAGGAGCTCACCGTATCAAGGTATTCCAAAGAGGATTCAGACGCTGCCTCTTTGGGGCCAATTCCAATGATGATTCTGTCCCAGCCTCTTCAGCGTCCGTTTCCAAAGATGAATCTGACGCAGCCTCTTCATATTCAGCGTCCGGTTCCAATGATGCTTCTGAGCCAGCCTCCTCAGCCTCTGGAGCATAATCCATATCATTGTCACCAGTGAACAATGCAGGAAGGCTTTGCGGGGTACTCTTGCCACTGGAAATCCTTGTCTTCTTAGAACAGGCACGCCTGGACCTCCTTTTCACCTTGGCCAAAGACGTTTTTATCTCCTCCTCCGCAATTTCAGCCGCAATGGGATCCCTCGTCCGTTTCCGTTTGCCCGCCGTTGCTGCCTTCTTTGCCTGCGACAATTTCTTGCTCCTAGTGCGAATTATTGAAGTGGGGGCCATTTGGACAACCTCACCGGATGCTGAGTTGGGGACCACATGTGTATTGCGGATAATCTTGCGGAACCTTTTGACAACATCTTTCAAGGCCGACGGGTTGTGTGTCCTCAAAATCTCCTGCTTCAAATCCTCAAAATCGGCATCAAAGCTGTATAGATCACCAGCATTGGGCTGCAGCCAAGGTAAAAATGTCAGTTGTCTCCTTGACAAACGCACGCAACAACACAAGCAAGAAATAATGACTTACATCCCCATCCGGGTTGTATGCCAGAACCCACTGTGAGTGGAAGTCCTCAGGCTCCAGGTTGCCCTTCTCGTCCAATATAGCGGCCATTTTGTGAGCACAGGGGATGCCCATTGAATTGGAGAAAGTGTCGGTGCACTGGTCGGTGGGGTCAGCTTGGCCCTTCCGGATTTTACACAATTTGGCATACTCGGTCACAGCCAATTTCAAGGCATGAGTGGAGACTGTAGTATGGAGAGGCTGAAAGACTTTTGGCAGGCCAGACAGGCCCTTGACCGACTCGTGGTTTAGATGCTGGATGCAAGTGTCAATCTGGTGATCCACTGCCGCTGCTAGCGTATCAAACACGTGGGCCATTGACCCTCTGCTGTTCTTGACGTACAGCTTGAGGAAGCTGTGTCCTGATTCGGCGCGAGAGGAAGAGATGTTGCCGAGGTGTGGAGTTTTTCCAGCCCAGCGAGCCATGAAGAGTTTGCGAGCAGGGATGATGTTTTTGGTGATGTAATCAAGAACCTGTGAGCGATCCGCAAGAGTTTTTTCCAGGTTTCTCCAATGGATCATAAGAGTCCTCGTGGTCGCATACACCACTGAGTGCCACTTCTTAATGAAATCCTCCCACAAACCATCATCATTTGAGAATGTCTTTTGCAATTGGCCACAATGTTCTGGTCAATGTGCCACAGGCAGACATTCAATGTGGCATTGGGAAAGGTTTTTGCTAGCGCGTTTCGGAGGGCTTTGTCCCAATCAGTGACAAAAACCTTTGGAGTTTCGTTAGGCTTCCAGACGGATCTAAATGGGGAGATCAATCATATCAATTTTTCTGACACATATTTTAGGTAGCCATGACCCCCAAGTGGCTATTTACCTTAGTTGCTGAATGGCCCAAAGGTAGGCTGAGTCGGATTCAGACCTCATGAAGCAAAACGCAATGGAGAATGATTGGTTGGTCGCAGTTTGGCCAACCACATGGAGAAGGGATAGTTGCAGAGATTTGTCTTGTAGGTCGCATCAATGACTGCAATGTGATGGAATCGCCTGGCCAACTGGATGGCTGCTGGGTGGGCAAAAAACAGGTAGAGGAGCTCCCCTTCTGGATTGTGTTCATAGTGATGAACCCAGTTGGATGAATTGACCGCATGGATAAGATACTGCATTGGCTCCATTCCCTGCATTTTCTCCCGTAGCTGACCTGCCTTGCAGTTGTAGATGGTGCGGCTAGAAACCAATCGGCCTTCAGAGTTGGAGAGCTGGATGGCAATAGATCGGGGTTCCATACCAAACGAGGAGAGCCGGGCGACCTCTTTCTGCCCAAGTGAACTTAGCTTCTGGTGAATAACTTCAAAGTTCGAATTGATCACTGAGTGGTTGTGGGGGATTGAAGCTGATTGCAGATGCCACACGCGTGAGGTCGCAGCCTGAGCACAAGAGATGTGCCCCGAAATGCGGAAGCGACAACCAATTGACTTGCTTCTTGAATCTCTTTTACGCAAGTCCTTATCAACGGAGAGATCCTTTCCTCATAGAGAGCATCCAAAGTAGCTGACATTTTTGTTTGCTTTTGAGTTCACCACCGTCAGCTTGTACCCATGTGAACTTGACCACTTGTGCACAAACAGTTTCAAATCATCCAGAGAGTGAAAAGAGTGTTCTGGGGGAGGTGCCATTGGTTCTATTGAATTGAGATATCAGTATCCAAATGTCATAATGCCTAAATGGATGAGCCTAACTACTGACCCCCTGAATAGTCATATGACTCAATTTTGGATTTATTGAGGGTTGGTGGGTCTTTTTTTGAGTTGTCAACATATGGTTGTTGTTGAATGTGCATCTCCGTGGATTGAATACCTGAATTACAGAGGGAAATGGGTGAAAGTAGAAATAGGCGGTAAGCTATCTATTCATCTGATTTGAATAGTAAAATGATTGAACACACGAGTGTGGGGTGCTGGAGGTGATTCCATCATCGTTATGTCCTTGGATGTTGAATGACCAGGCACGGGTGGAGTTGGGCAGACATTTGGTGAACTTGGTTGAAGAAGTGGCATGTCAATAGATGATGAGTGCTGGGAAGGAGACAAGGCCAAATGGCTAGTGTTGAGGGCTCGGAGTGGAACAGTGGGCGAGGTAGTGTTGAGGGCTGGGAGTGGAACAGTGGGGGAGAAGATTTGGTGTGACCCCCAGGTGCTTGACTTGACAAGGGATGCATTGATTGCTAAGTTTGAAAAATGGAGACATTGTTAGTGCATGTATTATACCTATTTGTACATGGCACTACCTACATGAGATGGTGCCTCATTGAGCGGAACCAGAGAATCATCCATAGGTTGCTGAATTGGAATCATGAAGGATGTAATGAGGTCACAACATAGAAGATTTGGAATTCTTTGAAGGAAGAATGAAAGTGGGGACTGCTTACTTGATTGGAGCTAATCCATTGTTGATAACAGGGCTGGGTAGAGTGCCCAATGGGTATGCCGGTATTGATGCAATTGGAGTTTGGGAAATATCCACGCATGGAGTTGGTCTGTGAATATGCCATGGAGATGAAATACCCAGAAGGATGAAATAAAATCAGGGTGTGCTCTGCAAGGGCCTGCTTAACTAGAGCTTACATTTTGTGTGACTAGACTGACCGGCTCATTCACATTTGGTGGCATGTTTGCCCCGCCACTGGTTGAGTTGCTCTGGTATGATAACGTGGTCAAACCTGACATAATGCCTTGATTGGCATTTGCCCAAGAGTTTTGCTGTGGGAAAAGGGGGGTGATTGAAAGGAGTCAGTCAGTAATTTATTACTCTAATAATGAGTGATGCAACTGTAGCTCAGAGGATGCCTACTTGAAGTAAGTTTGACTGTCCGTAATAACTGGTTGTTGTGGGCACATTCACATTGGTGGGACGGGAGGCGTTTGCTTGGTATGCAGCGATGTTTGGGTTGAAAAATTGATTGGCATTTTCCCAAGAGTTTGGCTGTTGTAATTTTGCAATGATTCAAAGTGGTCAGTCAATAATTTATTGAATTCATAGTTGTGCAATAATAAGTGAAAGGTTGCCAACTGGGAGTAATTGGGCCCTGCCATAAAACATAGTGTTTGTTGGCTGGTATGGATGGGTAGACTGGGTGACATTTGATGCGTCCAAAGAGACATTTGCATTGCCATAATGAAGTGGACCTGCCTGTTTTATTTAAACAAAGTCATTAACTATTCTGATGAAGAGTCGTGCAACTATAACTGAATGGTTGCCTACTGGGAGTAAGTTGGCCCCTCCATAAGAAGCAGTTGGTGGTGGCAGATTCGATTTCCCAGACTGGGCATCAATTTGTGGGTTTGTAGAGAGGATTGGATGGCCATATTGAAGTGGCACTCCCTGCTTTATTTTAACATATAATCATAGTTCATATTTCTCTAAATCCCCAAATAAGCCAGTGAGCTGAAAACAGAAAAGTGCTTACCAAATTGGGCGGGACACTATTGAATAGGCAGTTTGGATTGGCATAAGGGATGCCATTGTTTTGTTGGTGAAAGTGGTTTGGGTTTGACATGGTTTCTGTCTATTTTGAAGCGGAGTGTCAAGCTGTTTTGTGATGTGCAGACTGCCGTGTCAGCTTAATATAACTCAAGACAATGATTGGGGTTCCTTTGGCGTGTTTTTGATTGGCTTGCACAGTTGTTTCTGCCATTGGCACCCCATTTGAGCACTTTTATTTGGCTTGGGGGGCTTGCAGGCTTTTAATTTAGCCCAAAGGGGGCCCCGCAGGCACAGTTTGGGCTTGATTGGGGGGCTGGGGGGATTATGGAGCACTTATGGAGCCTTTTGGGGCTCTGTTTGGGGTTGTGCGTGCTTTTTGTAAGCCCAAGAGGGGCCCAGCATGGCTGCGGAGCATGTAATTTAGCCCGAGGGCCAAAGCAAGCCCCTTTGGGGCTGCGGAGCTTGTAATTAGCCCAAATGGGGCTTGGCAGGCCCCTTTTGGGCTTGATGTGGGGTCTGGGGGTCTGATGAGGCCTTTTTTTGGGCCAAAAAGGAGCCCTTCAGGCCCCTTTTGGACCAACAAAAGGCCCAACCCTGTGGGGTTGATGTGGGGCCTGGGGGTCTGATGAGGCCTTTTTTTGGGGCCAAAAGGGGCCCTTCAGGCCCCTTTTGGACCAAGAAAGGGCCCTTGGTGGGTTTTTTTGGGCAAAAAGGGGGCCCAGGAGCCCCCTTTTTGCCCAAAGATAGGGCCTGGGGGGGGGCTTACCTTGGTGGTGGGTCTGGTGAGTGGCTGTCGGGCGTGGCCGGTGGTTCGCGCGCGGATCTGGGTGGTTGGTGGCGGGTTTCGGTACCCGCGCCCGGGTCAGTTCCAGCGGAACTGACCTGGGCTGGCTCACGTAAGCCTCTTGATTCAAGAGGCTTACATGAGCCGCGCGATCGGAGCTACGGTGTACGTAGTCCCGATTGCGCGGCTCACGTAAGCCTCTCAAATTGAGAGGCTGACGTGAGCCCGGCGATGAGGGTACAAAGTACCCTTATAAGGGTACGGGTACCCTTATAAGGGTACGCGAAGTACCCTTATAAGGGTACGGGTACCCTTATAAGGGTACGCGAAGTACCCTTATAAGGGTACGGGTACCCTTATAAGGGTACGCGAAGTACCCTTATAAGGGTACCGAAGTACCCTTATAAGGGTACTGCGGCTCACGTAAGCCTCTCAAATCGAGAGGCTTACGTGAGCCTACAGGCGTGCAAGGCCTGCACGCCTGTCCAAAGGGCGTGCAGGCTTTGCACGCCCTCCAGACAGGCGTGCAGGCTCTGCACGCCTGTCTGGCACGCCTGCACGCCTGCTCGCCATGTGCACGCCTATTGTAGGCGTGCACATGGCGTGCAGCGTTCTGGGAATGGCGTGCAGCCCCTGCACGCCTTTCCAAAGGGGCGTGCAGCCCCTGCACGCCTTTCCAAAGGGGCGTGCAGCGGCTGCACGCCGTGTTTATTGGGCGTGTGCATACCCTTCGGGCGTGCGGCTATCAAGCCCCCTCCCACGGTCTTACATCCCTTGTGTATCCACTGAGAATCAAGCCCCTCGGTCCTCCTCCTTCCTCAATTATCCTTGTAAATCCGCTTATCTTGCTTCCCAATATGAACCACTTGCTTTTCCCTGTCGACTCAACATCCCTTGCCTCATTATTTAAACGGCCTCCTGATCCCTCTCAACTTCCTTCCCTTGGGGAACTCCTTGCTCATCTAGCTTTACAGTCACTCTACCAGTCTTCTTATCCTCAAAACTCAAAGTCTGACTTGTTCCTCCAAACCTCCCTTGTCATCCGTACTCACTCGCAAGTACCGACTCGCTTGAATTCACTCAATCCTTGCCCTCATCAAGACACCTCGTTGACAGTTGCTCTAGTATGTTATGACCCTGTCCTCTCTTGTTTTCCCTTATGTTGATGTTCTTTGTTTTCTTCAGTTTTCCTCTCCTTCTCTTTCTTCCCCTCATCACTCCTACCCTTGTCTTCTCACCTCCAGACTGTGTTTGCCTTTAGGTAGTTTATCTTCCTTTTTGATTGTTCTCATTTGTTGTTCTTATCTGATGAAATATCATTCCTTTAGTTTCTCTTAAACTTGAAAGCATCACAATCAATGAAGGCAAGATAGTCACCAATTGTGGGAGTTCCAGGAGCATCAGGAGACAAGCGTGCATTGGTTGAATTGGCATTTGTCTCAATGGGAGGGGCATGTGGTTCTGGAGCAGAAGCGGCAGCCTCTGGTTTCTTCATGAGTGTACAGAAGACCATATCAGATGGAGGGGATTCAAGCAAGACCCCTGGTGTTTTGTGGAGCTGGAAACCATATGTCAGTTTTATTCAGAGTGGTGCTTCATCTCAATCACAAAATTGACATACCAATGCATCACCCCAGTTTTGCACATTGCCCGGCGTTAAAGGGAGGTACTTTTAAATGTCAGTTGGATGGGGAAATGCAGGATTAAATTGGTCAAACTCTAGATTCTTCCCGTGTTTGCCATAGATGGCCGTCATATGGATTTTGGAATCCACAATCACCAACCCTTTGTTTTCTGAATTGGTGTCAGTGTGCTTGTCTTGATTTTTATTTGGTCCTGCTTGTTGACTCAAGGATGCTCCTCCATGTAGTTGGTGGTTGGTCTTTGCAATCAGGATCTCTTGGTGAGCCTGGCCCTTATTGTTCGTTTGCTTGGGGTTTTATTGCCTCAAAAACACAGCACCATTCTTGGAATGGGTTTCTGTGGAATTAGCTTGTTCCAAAGGCAATATTTGGTTGGGTCAGAGAGATGGAATGGGCAAGCTTTGGGATTCAATTGATTGTTTGGAATGAACACCTGCTAGTTGTTAGGTGTAATACCTTTTGTGCCGGCCCTTAAGATTGTCTTTTCAATTCCACTGAGAGCGATAGAACAAGTTGATGTGATTTCCTTTTTCAGCTCATTCAAGGTAATCTTTTTTGGATCCACTTTGATTGAGAGTTTGAAATTGGGGGGGGGGGCATTTGGCTGATTTCCACATCAACTCCTTCTTTTGATTTTGTTCCTTTAAGTACAAAACATATGAGATGTGGCATTTGAAGGTGAAAATCTTGATTAGAATCAAAGAAGTGGGTCAGGGAGGCTTGGAGGATTTGTTGGTGACAGCAAAGGTGATACAACTTACCTCCACAGGAGGAGGGCTTGGGAAATCAATATCAGGAAGAGGAGAATCATAACATTGATCAGAATTATTGGAACCATCATCATGACTGTTGTCCCGGAGAGTTCCTTTTGTGGTTCCTTGGGTGTGGTGCAAGGACTGCAGGTACATGTTGACCATGTTTTGAGTTGAGTTTCCAGGAGACATTCTTGATTGAGTGTGACGAGAGGTTGGTTTCAATGGTGTACTGAGGTGTACTGATGTTCAGCAATGACGCAATGAAAAACTTGCAGTTGTGATCTTAATAAATATTTATCAAGTTTGCAATTATGAAAAATATGGACGGGTAGAAACTCTTATAGGCAAAACCAGTTTTTTTTTTTTTTTGCAGATTTTCATTTTGTGCAACCTGTCCAAGGTTAGTTGCAAACCCAATAGATGGTTTGCAGAACACAAAGAATGTATCACTTAATACAGATCAGGAAGATGGAACAAACAAGGGTAACATGCAATGTTCTGAATTTGCACATGTAATGTATGGTGTGATTGGGTTGAGAAATGCCTTCCAGCACTGGCCTATCTAACAACACCCCAAAATAGAAGCAGGTTATTCAAATGGCTTTGTTTGAATAATGTAATCATGGAAAACAAAAGTTTCCAAGGTGGACTTCCTGGCAAGTAGTTGCAGTGGTACTGTGAGGGAGAGAACTTGAAGAAGGGGATCAGGCATATAAAAGCCCATGTGTGGTATCCTGTTGCTGGATGTCCCCAAAGCACTTGCCCAAGTTATTGAAGACCCTTGGTCAGGTACTTGTGCTTGGGCAATTATGTGCCATGTGGACATTTTAAGTGAATGGTATAGTTGTAATCTGGAAACATTTCCACTAACTCTCCTTGGCCCTGTAATTATCATAAAAAAAAAAACAGACTCAGGGAAGTGGAGGACTTCCCTTCGCTTGGGATTTACAAATTTGACCTTTCTGGAATGAGATTCCAAACCTCTTTTGGTGGTGGGAACTTAAATGTCAATGATTTTCACCACCAAATAAGGTTTGGAATCTGGAATGAGACTGTGTACATTTGGAATTCCAAGTGGAGGGAAGTCCTCCAGTTATTGCAAGAATTTCAAGAACAGTTATGCCATGCATTCAACACTGTTCTATGTAAATAATGTATTTGGTTTTGTTGGACAGCCATCAAAAGAGCATATATGCATGCTAGCATGCTGGAAGGAAAGATTGGTGGCTGGTCAAACACCCTCAGAATAGCATGTCACCCAAAATGTGATTGACATGTCCTGCCTTTTGATGCTCATGAAACATGTCCTTTACCTATAATTTCAATGGAAAAATGCACATCAGACATCACGTGACGTAATAAGAATGTTGACATCATAAGGCAGGGGTTGAGTTTCAGTTGCTGCTGTTTGACGATTGGTGAGACGTAGTGAATTGAAATGTCTTGACCCTTCGGACAGCTGCCCCATTCGCATTATGAGCACGCTGCAGGAAAAGAGAGCTCGCAACTTGGCAAAGGCTTCTTAATTGAGCAGAAGGCGTGCGGAGGTGGATTTTTGGTTACCTGAACCGGTTGTTGGTGACACGACACATGGAAATCTTGTGCATGTCGCAGAGAGGCGGAGAGAAAGAAGGGGAGAGAGATGGAGATGTGGCCCAGGGGGCAGCTACATAGCTGGCAGCAGTTCATGTGTTGAGGTGATTGTTAATTGGTCGGAGTTACATAGTTTCAGCAATGGGCTAGCGACCGAATCGGCGGGACAGCTTTTTTTTTTTTTCTTTTTTTATTGCTTTTAATGTGTCTTGCTTGGTGGTGGTTGTCATCCCAGTCAGTGCCCGTCTATGCTTAGGTCTTCTTCTTTTTTGATTCCCACTGGAATCCCTTCTTCCCACACACTCTGCAGCTGTTAATTCCCATCCACCCACATTATACATAACAGAGATTTTACTGTCCACACAGTCCATTATAAACACTCCACAGTGCACACCCACCGCAACCCCCAATCTCAACTTTCAACTTCCACCCGCAAACACAGACTGCAAGCCAACCTTATCTGCGAGCTTACATATATCTACCCAACACAATGTGCGTATATATATCACACAAACCATCATATGTAGAATATCCACACAGCATAGCACATCACAGCAGACTCACAGTAGCATGCTCATCTTATTATCTATTTATTTATGTACAGGCCGGAGCCACCCAAGATCACGACATCACTAGCCGATCGGATCGCGCGGCTGAACGCAACGCAGGCCTCATCGCCGGACAGGAACCAGGCGGCGATCCAGCAGCCGGTGGGGGAGATCAAGTCCAAGATATCCAAGTACGAGGCCACGGGGCAGCACGAGGCGCCGCTGGTCCCCAAGGGCTCCTTCGGCCTTGGCGCCCCGCTCACCAAGCCCGACCGAGGCCTCGACCGCATGCGCATCGCCAGCCTCGGCGTCAGCGGCGGCACCACCGTCTCACTCATCTCCCCCAGCTCCCTCTCCGGTACCTCCACCTCAAGATCCGTCTCCCTCAGCAGACCCCACAGTAGACGCTGCTCCAACCTCTCCTCCTCTGAACATCACTCCTCCCCCACCCTCTCCCCCTCACAGGAAGTACCCCCTCCACTCCCACAAACCTCCATCCCCACACCGCCTCTAAATGATCCCGACCCACTACTAGCCGCGCATCACCAACACCCTACTACTGCCCCCGACAACTTATCATCATCATCCATCGATCCTGAACCCGAGGAGGAGGGCAATCAATCCTTCGACTCGGCCGAAGCTTACGATGGTATCCTCGAGGGCTATCCCACTACACCTGCAGAGGAAGACTGTCAACCCATGGTCACCTGCTCGGACTGTCTGCGCCCCGTGGAGCTGGAGCTTCTAGCAGACCACGTCTGCGACTTATCGATCACCTCCTCCTCCTCCAAGCTCAACTCGGACCAGGGTCTAGACCACCTGCCGGTGGACGTGCCCGTCGATGCCGTCGAGTCCCCCTCCCTCATCATCTCACAGGACCCATCATCTCAGAGCCAACATGACCAGGCACCGCCCTCCCCCACATCATCCTCCTGCTGCTCGTCATCCAAGATGCCCCGGCAAGATGCCAGCAATGCGCACCTATTCCCCGTGGCCCAGCCGCCGTCAGTACCCAGCCCGGCCCTACCCGCCACCACCACCACCATCACATCGGAAGAGCTGAAACCGAGTCTCAAGGACCCCTCCAGGCGCTACTCGACCCAGATCCGCCCCGTCAAGGTGGACTCCCACCCCAAGAACCGCAACAGCGACTCGTCTCACTCCACCAATACCACCCGTCTCTCCGCCGGAAACATCCCCCCCTCCTCCTCATCTAACCCCCCCTCCGCTCGTAAGAGCTGGTACGACGATGACGACCCCGACTACATGGACTCCCGCGAAGCCCCCACCGGCTTCGTCACCATCGTCAGAGCCAGCCAACGCATGTAATCTATCCTCATCACTACTCTCTTTCTTTCGCTGACTGTTTTTTTTTTTTTCTCTCTCTGCACCCGGAAATTATCTCTTCTTTATGTTTTCTTCTTCTTCTTCTTTTTTTTTTCGTTGTAAGTACGGATTGTTCTATCACCCCCCAAAAAAAATCTCATACATCCCATCTCATCCTTATTCTTTAATCTCCAATCACACGAACATATGCCCCCCTGCTTTTCTTTTTCTTCTTCTGTGTGTGTGTGTGTGTGTGTGTGTGTTTTCTCTTTCTTTGTTGATCAGCTTTCTGTTCACGTAACCATAGATCTTGCGGCGCGCGTTAGCTCCTTGCCACTTCTTCCTCTTCTCTGCAACAAATATCCCAGCATATATATATATATATGTGTGTGTGTATATATACGACTCGGTTGCTGTTGTCGTCATTCAATGGTGTGTGTGTACATATGCTCCTTTCCTTTTTTTCATGTCTTCTGTTGGCCGTCGTGTTCGTTCCAAGCAGCATTAATTGACCCACTGCTACATAATCCTCATATTTTTCAGAGCAAAAACCATACATATATACATAACATCAAGCTACATATAAAACAGAGGTTTAAGAATGTGGTCTTGGCACATTGCCTTGATTTCCCCGTGGGTGTTGTTGGTGATTTCTCTATTGGTTCTACGTGTGGTTTTTCTGTGTCTGTGTGTGTGTGTGTGTGTTTCTGTTGTGGTCCTCCATTGAGGGTGGTTCAGTTGGGTGTAGCACAAGTCTTTTATTGTGTGTGTGTGTGTGTGTGTGTGTGTGTGTGTGTGTGTGTCCTGTGTGAAACAATTGGGGAAAAGAGTCCTCCAGTTGTTTTCTTTGGCTTCCTTTCTGTCCCAACCCAAAAGAAAAGAAGAAGAAGGAAAAAAAAAAAAAAAACAGAATAAAGCCAACAAAAATCTAAAGCAATAGAACCTTTTTCATATCCTCCTTGATCCACATGTGTGGTTATACCTTGTTGAATGTTGGGTGTGTGTGGGTGGGGGGGGGGGGGGGGGGGGGGGAACCTGGAGGGTAGAGTAGTTATTGGTGGCCAGATTAGATCTAGGCCAGATAGGTTAGGCTTGGCCTTGGCTTTCTGCTGGATGTACAGCTAGAGATTAGTACCTCAATGTCTTGGGGTCATGTCAATGATAGCAAGAAGGTGGGACTCTGAGGGGGAGAGATTTGCAACACTCTTACCACTTGTATACATATTTATATCAAGTTCAGAAAATTGGAATTCTTGACACAAAATGTGAATGGCTCCAGCTTCAATAGTTAATTGGTGGATGGCCTTCTGCCCTGGCGGCCTCTCTACAGAATGATTTTGGGAATTATAAAACCATGTCAAAAATTCTGACCATGCTCTTGTGTCTTTATTCATCTGTTTACCACCTTTTGATATTGAATGAATAAAAAAAATATGTATCATGAAAGTTAAACCAAGCATAATAATAATCTTTTCAATTGCTTTGTATGTTGCCTCTTACATGATGATGAAAAGACAGACCTCAAGTCAGAAGTGGTGGTTGGATGCAGGCAAGGTGTTGTACTTCTGGCCTTGAGAGTCTCTCACGTGCACAAACGAGCCATAGAAGCAGGGTTTCATTTATTTAGCTCAAGTGAATGTCAAGAGAAGAGGGGGGGGCAGAATCTTCAGGAGAGATTTTCTTTTTCTTTTGATGACTAAAAATACCCTCTTTGTGAAGAAACAAAATCTCATTCCTTAGGCATAAACTCAATTGAACATGATTCAGATTAAGTGAAGGATTGGAGAGGAGGAACTGTTGGGTTGATATTCTGGCAGTGAAACTTTATATGTCAACCTTGATACCATCTTCCTATTTCTTGTTTCTATGATGTTTTGATGAAGCTTTGATCAAGCTGTGTTCGTTCAAGATGAGTATGTATCAGCAGCAGCAGCTTTATGTATGTGAGTTGTTGATCAGTGCATTCCTGGTGAAGTACAGTTGCGTGTGTTGAAGTGGTCACACGTTCTTCTCATTCTGGCCTGGTGCGCTCTTCTCTCCAACCCTGCCGGTCCTTCTTTATAAATAAACCATTCCGCCCAGTTCCAAAGACTTCGCCAGTCTACCCTTATACCCTACACCTGCAGTACATAACTGTTCGCATCAAGAACGACATGGTGAGTACATATCATCGGGATCCCCCCTGTACTTTCATCGTTGAAAGGTCAGAGTTAAACTGCTGACTCTGTGTATCTTAATTGGGGCATGTATCTCGTCTTAATATGTAGTTTGGCGAGGAAGACAGCGAAAGTCCCCGGCGTCCCTCACCGTGGCTGCCTTCCCCTGGAAAGTCTACCCTGTCAGTCTGCGCTACTCCTGAAAACGGTCCCTCGGAGTCCCATGCGAAACTTCCCGACTGGCCTGATGAGCTGGAACCTGAATTAGATGAACTGGGTCATATTGAGTACAAAGTACGTACCTTGCTTGATTCATACTAAATCATTTTGACATCCCCTAACTCTGGTCTCGATTTCGATCACTTTTCTTGTATTTGATTTTGACTGTTTTTGGGTGATTGTCTTGCGCACAGTTGAAAATCTTGAGTCCTACTCCTACTCGATTTGAGAAACTGAAAACACAGTTGAAATGGCGCTTACTCGAAGGTGGTGGTACGGCGTTGTACGAGCTTGGAGTACTGGACGATGGGACCCTCGTCGGTCTTTCACGCAAGGAGATGGATGAAAGTCTAGCGAATCTCGCGCGGATGGCTCGGGAGTTAGATTGCGAACTGGAATTACTTCGAGTCGTGGAGATACCTGAGATCATTGTGAATACCGGGCCATCATCCTCTCAACCGGCCGCTAAACTACCCCTCAGCTTGAGATTTCCCGGCGGAACGGATCGGAAGGAGAAGGCGAAACTGAAGAAGAAGAAGAAAAAATCTCGTGCTAAATTGGCGGCAGGAGGAACTAACCCAGGCATCACTAGACCAACCCCAGGTAAACTACGCATCGAACCGGGTGACGCCGTCGTCTCCTCGCCCAGTGAACCTTCAAGTCCCAAAGAATCAGCCTGTCAAGAGAAACCAATCATCGTCATCACCTCGCCTCATCATTCCTCAAAGGGCTCTGCACACTCTCTCCGAACACTTCTGGACGGTCTGCATTTACACCCACGTCGTCCCATGACCAACTCGAATTTTATCGATCAGATCTGTCTTCTTACTCCGGAGGAACGAAGTGTCATTAGACGGGCTCGGAGGAACGAAAGAAGAGCGACTCAAGCTGCTGAAACTCGCCGATCCAAACCCCGTCCAGAACAAGCCGACCTACCACCAGAATCTCACGACGACCAACCTAAGGCTCGGTTTCCCAATCTACTTGACCACAATTTCGGCGGGTGGAAAGGCGGTGCTGAAGACAAAGATAGTATCAAATATGTGGTCGAGGTGTGCGTGGTAAAAGAAGCTCATGCGAAGGAGGAACGATTCTTAGACTTTGAAGGATTCGGAATTTCCGATTCGTCTTGATCCCAATCTGCCTCATCCCCGTACCACCATCTCACATGCTACAATTTATCTACTCTAAGTTGATGTTTTAGAAGAGCTAGTCATACGACGATACTCAACCGTTCATTTCTCATTATTCGACGAGTAGAACTGAACCTTCAGTCCGAAGTGTACAAGCGGCCGAAGGTCCGACCTTCCCAAACCAAACCAAACCAAACCAAAAAAAAAAAAAAAAACTAAGAAGAAGTCACAATATGGTCGATAGCGGATTTCGTCTTCATAATCTTTTCGTACATAAAAGAGCCG
This sequence comes from Puccinia coronata f. sp. avenae, assembly GCA_002873125.1. Classification (NCBI taxonomy): domain Eukaryota; kingdom Fungi; phylum Basidiomycota; class Pucciniomycetes; order Pucciniales; family Pucciniaceae; genus Puccinia; species Puccinia coronata. The sequence continues at coordinate 79,671 of PGCI01000329.1, read as the reverse complement.
AGGTCCTCTACGCGCTCTTTCTGTAAATAAAAGAGCCCAGTTCCCCTATGCGCTACCAGATTGTATTGATTCCATTTTTTTTCGAGTTTTTTAATAACTTCTGCCGGGTTGTACTTTTTTTGTTGTAGAAATCCTTCTGATTGTGTGGTCCTATCTTGTTGTTATTACCATTTTTGTTGTTGAATTGGGTACATAGTGAATGGATATGGCGGGATAAATTCAACGAGAGAAACATAGATCCATTGTGGTCGAATGCACTGGAAATGGTGGGACTACCTTATCAGCAAGCCAGATGAGATTGCTTGTTTTTTGAACTTTTGCAATTCGAACATCTCTCATTAGCAAGATTCATCTTTGACAGCTGGGTTCTCCCATCAAGCAAAACTCATTTTTTTTTTTCAGAGGATTGACTGCTATTAACGCCTCTTTCAAAATCCAATCAGGATTGTGGTTATCTTGTTGCTTAATACACTTGGGTTTGGTCTCTTCGGTGAAGAGCCCTTCTTTGGACCAGCAGGTACGATTATTTGCCGTTCTTCACTCGAAGATAAAAAAAAAAATCTTGCAATTTTGGAGATGCTAGCCATTTCGAAGCTCAACATCAGCACACTCACCACAGCTACATCAGCCAACGCATCAGACAAACTTGGTAGCTTGACTCTGGTACGGCAGCTGCACATATTCAGGGCCGCTCTTCTGGTGCACTTTCGCAGGGTCACCGGCTCTTTGATTCATCCTCAGGTGCCCGAACATCAGATAGCTGACTCTCACCGGGGTCCGGCAGAGCCGCTCACTTGAAAGGGATGCGCAAATGGTGTCAATTTACGCGCTGTGGTTACCTTAAGACAATTACCGGTGAATCCATCGAAGCCTTTGAAGAACTTGAAGGGGCAATAATCCAGGGGTGCGGCAGGGTGCGGTTTATCCGCTAAAGCAGCGTGAATCCCTAACAATATTGGCGGTTCTTGTCTCCTCGAAAGCGCCCTCTTACACAGGTCCGATATGTCAACTTGCCAAAACGATGGACATCGCCAAGCCGCGAAAAATGGTCGACATCTGGCGAGACCAGCGTCCATCTGGAAGCCCCCATTCCAGTTCGCAACAGACACGACACCATTAAGGACTCAAGGAGTCCCTCAAAGATTTTAGCTGCCTCTTGCTCTTGGGTCGCTGGGTGGCGTGAATCAAGTCGCCGCTAGACTAGCGCAATGCCAGAAACTGTTGGTTGAATTTTGAGGGCTTTAGGATAATCAAATTGAGTATATTCGTGGTGTGCAAATAGTCTGCATATGTTCTCCACCTTGCAGAATACATAGGTACGGGTTCCCCACAAGGCTCAAGGGTTGAAATCCAACTACATAGGAATGTGTTAAAAGCACTGAGAATCCACGGACCACGGCTCCACTCGGCATCAAATCTGGTCTCAACCCTTCTCTCCAAACTCCATCGGATTAAATTATATCGCCCTCTCGATTTCATACTCTCCTCCATTGCAAACCTTCAGCACGTCTGTCACGCTTCTCTCTGTTCTCTATCAGCTATTCTATCCCTCTTCTCTCTGCGTTCTATCAGTCCTTCTAGCTCGCTTCTCTTCGTTCTCTACCAATCCTGCTTGCAAGCTTCCTTTCACCCTTTCCTTATATCCTCCTAAGAAAGAAGGAAACATAAGTGAACGCTGCACATGTTCTGATAGAAGCGCGGCAGGAGCGGCATTATTGATCTCCTTTGATCCTGATGGTTGTCGATTATCACATCAGTGCTGATTAGAGGCCAAGCGACATTTTTTTTTCTCTCTTTCAGACAACCTCCTGTTGGAGCTGGGGGAGGCAAACGCAGGAATGAGGCGAAGAAGAAGAATCACTGATGCTCCAACAGAGCAGCCCAACACCAGGGCGGATCAATCCCCCCATATCTCCAGGCGAGAAAGGACCTGAAGAGGGTCGTTGATGGGCGGTTCACCGATTATAGAGGTTATCGGGCCCCCAATCTCCGGGTACAAACGGTGTACTACCTGCGGGAAGGACCACCCTTGCCCCGGGGAAACCCAGCCCGACCTGCCGCTCGAGTCGATTTGTCTCGCACTGATATGGATGTTGATGACGAATTGACGATCTGTGATTTTGATGAGTGGGCAGCCAGTCAAAATGCTCAGGGATATAGAAACCGTTCTTCTGAATCTCTACTATCTTGGACCAACTAATGTTGGACTTGAAGGAGCTGAATTCAAGAATGAGGCGAAGAAGAAGAATCACCGATGCTCCAACAGAGCAGCCCAACACCACGGCGGATCAATCCCCGCCATACCTCCAGGCGAGAAAGGACCTGAAGAAGGTCGTTGATGGGCGGTTCACCGAGTGTAGAGGTTATCGGGCCCCCAATCTCAGGGTACAAACGGTGTACTACCTGCGGGAAGGACCACCCCAGCCCGACCTGCCGCTCGAGTCGATTTGTCTCGCACTGATATGGATGTCAATGACGAATTGACGATCTATGATTTTGACGAGTGGGAGGCCAGTCAAAATGGTCAGGGATAAAGCAACCTGAACCATAGTTTCTTCTGAATCTCTTCTATCTCGAAAAATCTCTTTTAGTTGCTTAATCTTATTCTGAAAAGACCTTACTCATATTGGAATCTTCACACAAGTCGACCAGAACATACTATTACAACACGGGCTGTGTCTCAGTTTTTTGTTCGTGAAAATTCCCAATCATTTCTATCCGTTGTTCTATAATCAACTTGCATTGCTCTATCAATCATCAACTCTTCGGCTTCAAATTCTTGATTTCTATGCTTCAGCCTTATTCAAAATCTCTTTTCAACGGTGTCGGTCATCTATATCCATACACAGGAGCATATACACAGAAAATTATGAGACATGCTGGCTTATTATCCTTTACATACTTCTTTCCATTCTTTGCTCTCATCAGATTCAATCGTTTTATCAATCTTCAGCTATCCTTCTTCACAAGATTGATTTCAAGCACCAGTATTAGATGTTATAGTCTACTCCTCATTTTGATATTTTTATTGCGTCATATGTTGTCAAAAAAGCAAGTCAAAAGATCTCAGTCCGATTCTCTTTTTCTCTGCTAAATCTATTGAAAACAATCATACCGTTGAACCCATTCAATTGTTCCCTGAGTTTGTGCATATCTATAACGATTTTATGAGACGCGTGAAAGCCAAAATTTCATCGGAATTGTGAACTCTTCCTGAAAGATCAAACAAAAAACTATTGGTGTCGAGTTCCTGCGTGCCTCTCTTCTTATCAATATCTGCCGTCAATCAGGATTGAGGGCAACTTGAACTCTTCTGATTCCTGGCGTTTTGAGGTGGACTTCCACTCAATCACGACTCGGCGACTCCAGCCGCAGGACATCAAGGAAATCAAAGACATGTCAGAATACGCTGTCGGACCTTCCAGGTATGTCATAATGTAGAGTCCAGTCTCAGAACAGCGAGCCGAGGACATTTGCTCGTGGGACCCGTCTCAATCGTGCAATACACCCAGCAAAGGCTCGTCGGGTTCAACCTTCTCCTCCCGAGCAGTCCCAGGTAGGAGGAAGTCAAGCCTCTCTGGACATTTTTTTAATTCACAAGCATGCCAAGCCCATAACAAGGCCTCTCCCCGTTCTCCATTATATAAACAAGTGATATTTGCGCATTTTTTTGATTCACATCCCCTCATGTAATATTTTTCATCTTTCTCTCTTTTCTCACTTCTCCTTTGATTATCTTTATTCTTCATCTTTTCCTTTCCCCTTTACATTCTGCTGTCTTCAGACTCATCTCTGTTGGTTTTATTTCTCTGTTTAGTCGGTTGAATTTTTCTTTCCCCCCTTGGACCTAATATTCAATTGTGTATCAATTAAATTGCATTGCAAACATTAAAAACCTAACGTATCTGAAGAATTTGACGGGGAAAAAGGAAACATTCCATACTGCATATGACCAAAACCGGGAGCTATGTAATTGAATATGTCATCTCCCTTAAATATCAGAAAAAAGTGAGACCCTCACCCCCGACCACTTTTCTTGAAAATTATCCTGACTCTTCTGTTGGTTGGCTTCCGCATAGGTGAACATCTTTAGCCCTCTAAGAAACTGAAAACTCAGTTGAAACTGCCTTTGCTTGAAGGTGGTAGTACGGGCTGGAGTACTAAATGACGGTACACTCTCGTCATTCTTTCGCTTGCAGAAGTGGATGAAAGTAGCAAATCTTGCTCGGATGGCTTGGGAGCTAGATTGTGAACTTGAATTACTTCGATTGGTGGAGATACCTGAGATAATAGTGAATACATACATACCGAGTCTTCCTCTCAACGGGCCACTAAATTACCCCTACATAAGCTTGAGATTTCCGGGCAGAACCGATTGTAAGGACCAAACAGAAGAAGAAAAATAAGCGAAATATCAACCTCAATTGGCGGTAAGAACTAACGCAAGCATCACTAGACCAACGACGGGTAAATGACGCATTCAACTGGGCGACGCCATTGTTTGCTCGCCGAATCCAAACGAAGTCACAATCTATAGTGAGTTTCATACTCTTTTTTTTTTCAAATTAAAAAAGCCGAGTTCCATTGAGCGCTGCCAGATTGTACTGATTCCATTTTTAGAGATCTTTCTAATTGTTTGGTCCTACAAATCTTGTTATTGTTATTGTTACCGTTGTTGTTGTAATGGAGAATGGATATTGCGGGATAAATTTCGCTAGAGACACTTGTTGAGGATGAATGATTTGGGAGGGCCTGCAATCCTCAGCATCACATCAGATTGCGTGTTTTAAGACCTTAGACAACACCCAAACTACTACGCTAAACTACATTAGCTCTGCTGAAGCTATATCGTAGCTGACATATCCAGGCTTTTGAGGTGTTAGCTTTAGCTGTAGTAGAAACCCGCTAAGACCCGCTAACGCCAAGTTACAGCTAAATTACAGCTCATTAGCGGCCAGCTACAGCTAATTAGCTGTAGTTTAGCTGTAATTTTACATTTTCATCTCAATTTATTTGTAACTGTAGCTGTAGCTGTGGTAAAGCTAAAGTGTAATTGTAGTTTAGCTGACACAGAAAACGCTCAACTACAGAGCTACACCGCTAAATGTATTGTTATAGTTTGGGTGTTGCCTTAGACAATAATCAGCTGCGAAGGTTGGAGTATTGTCTCATTGAAATACTCATCTTCTTTTGGATGACTGATTTCTAACATCCATTACCAATTTTGTTGAAGCTCACGTTGGGTCAGAGTTATTTTGTCACTTGATACACTGGTTTTTGGTCTCCTGAATATGCAATGGAACAATCTTTTTGTGGAGAGGCAAACATGATTATTTGCTGTTCTTCACTGGAAGAATCGTGGAAACGTTAGCTATTTATGTCGAAGCTAAACGCTGACATACTCACCCCAGCCAAATCAGCCAGCACATCAGACTTAAAAATTGATCTATTGCTTTAATCTGGGATAGCAGCCGCACATATTTAGGTTCACTCTTCTGGTGCACTTTCGCAGAGTCGCCGGCTCGTTTCCATTCATCCTCAGGTTCCCGAACATCAGATAGCTCTCACCGGGGTCCGGCAGAGGAGCCCGCTTGTGGGAGATGTGCCTACATAGGGTCCAATTCACGTGCTAAGGTTATCCAAACACTGATGCTTGTATGGAGTGGTTTTGCTTGTGTTATCAATGCACATCAGGCTTCAAATCACGCGAAGCAATCGACCCATTTGAAGAATTTGCGTCAACAAATAATCCAGGGGTGCGGTGAGAGGTGGTTCTAGGGTGCGGTATATGCGCTAACTTGGAAGCGTGTACACTGGTGTCTACATTCTCGTCTCCAACGCGCCCTGTTACACCACGGGTCGGATAGACTTGCCGGAAGGATGGGCATTCCAAGCTACCAATGATGGCCAACATCTGGCGAGATCCACATCCAATTGAAGACCCTCATTCCAGCCTGCAACAAACATGACGACATGAGGACTCAGGGAGTCCGTTAACTAGTCTCTTGCTCTCGGGTCGTTCGACGTTGGGGGGCCCTGAGGGAATCAAGTCGCCCCCAAAATAGGGTGATGCCGGAAACATAGAGAAATACATGTTGTTTCTTTCTTTCTATGGCTGAGTTATGTGTAATCATATTAAAAATTAACTTGAAAGTATATTCGTGGTGCGCAAATAGTCTCCGTTGCAGGTTTCTAGCCTGAGTCATGGCCTGTACGCGTCGGCCTCAGCTTTCAGCTTTGGAATGTAATGAGACTGAGTCACTGACCCGACTGAGTTAAAAGCACGGCGAGTTCATTGTGTTTGCTGCTCGGCACCGCATCCGGATTGTTTTGATTTAAAAGCACTCACTCTTCGCGCCATCTCAGCCCTTGCCCCCAGAGTCCAACCTCCCTCAGATAAATCATATAAGCTATCACCCTCTTAATTTCCTACTCCAGTCGCGTCCATCACCCTCACAAAACTTGAACACTCTTGAACAATTCCTAGCCGTCTTCTGTCTATTCTCTACCACTCTTCCCAGCCCTCTTCTCTGTTCTCTATCGCTCTTCTCAGGCCAGCCCTCTTCTCTATTCTCTATCGCTCTTCCTAAACCTCTTCTCTGTTATCTATCACTTCCGTTTGCCGGGCTCTTACATTTCAATCCGACTTCTCTTCCTCGGAGAAACAATGCACGCAGCACATCTTGCACGACAGCGTCTCAAACTTCGTCAGTGGTCTCATTTGATCTTGATTGTGGTCGGTTATTACATCCATCCTGATAAGAGGCCATACAAAATGTGCTTTCTGTTTTCTCTTTTAGGCGAAGAACTGAAGGAGCGGGCGCGACTAAACCCACGAAGAAGACGAAGAAGAAGAAGAATTACTGATGCTCCCACAGAGCAGCCCAATACCAGGCCGAATCAATCCCCGCCATACCTCCAGGCGAGAAAGGACCTGAAGAGGGTCGTTGATGGGCGGTTCACCGAGTATAGAGGTTATCGGGCCCCCAATCTCCGGGTACAAACGGTGTACTACCTGCGGGAAGGACCACCCTTGCCCCGGGGAACCCCAGCCCGACCTGCCGCTCGAGTCGATTTGTCTCGCACTGATATGGATGTCGATGACGAGTTGACGGTCTATGATTTTGACGAGTGGGAGGCCATTCAAAATGCTCAGGAATAAAGAGAGCATGAGTTCCTCCGAAAGAAATATCTGTTAGTTCCTTGATCCCATTCCCCAAAGTGATCACCTTACTCATCAGAGTCTTCACGCCACTGAACCAAAACAACAGGTACATCGTCTAACTATTCTCGATTATTTCGATCCGTTGTTCTCTTATCGGGTTGCATCTATTATCAATTCTCAACTCTTCGGGCATCCCTCTATCCATCATCAGCTCTTCGTGCATTACTCCATCAATTCTCAACTCTTCGAGCATCAGTCTATCAATCCGCGACTCTTCCATCACTTCATTGATCCTCAACTCTTTGCCTCCAACATCTTCTTCTCCAAGGATCATCCTTATGCAGAACCTCTGGGCGACAGCGTTACTCACATATCTTGACCACATCCGGCAATAGAGATCAAAATGAGACATAATGACTTGTATATAGTTCTTTCCATCTGTCGTTCTCATCGGTGCCAATCGTTCCATGCATCAATCTTCCATCCTGTTTCAAAAAACATTGATCTCAAGGCCTCGTCGCATCTCTCATCAACTATATCCTTTCCTCCCCTTCCTCTTCATCTTTGCATCATCCCCTAGGACCGATTGTATCTCTTTGCTCGCTTGTATTCTTGGGTCTTTTGTTTCTTCTTCTATTGATTCATCTGTTGTATACTCAAAAGGAAGCCACAAGACATCAACCTGGTGTCCCTTTTCCGTGATAATTCCATCGACCCCAATCCTATCTACCCCGGAACTCACTAAATCTCAATCTGAGTGTCTACTACGGGAAGCCCATAGGGAAAACTCAATGGTTCATCCAACAGTCCTCACAATTTTTTTTTGGGGGGGGGGGGTAGTACTTCACGATCAAATTAGTTTCAATTGTTGCAATTTTTCCTACCCGAATTGCATGCTGATCATGGAATGTAGAGAAGGGTACAGAGAATGGCAACGTAAGAGTAAGAGCATGTATCAGATGGAGCTACCCCATGATTGGTTGAGCAGTATGACTACATACTCTTGAAGAAACGTATACCTAACTGCCTCACACCAAAGCAACCCAGAAGCCACAAGATTGAGATTTGTTGGGGGTCCCAAATGATGAGGCAGTACCATTGGGTGTCCATGCACAACACCATGGTCACAATCCAGAATCATCCAGATGAACCCATGAATAGATCCAATCCAAGAATGTGGTGCTAAAACTTGAAGCCACAAGTCCCTGTTAATGGGGGTGCAGGACCACAACTAAAACACATCATGTCATATTTTTCTTTTTCTTTGGATGCATGTTGTTGTTCCAGGAAAGTGGCACCAACTATTTGGCTTGATCTGAACAACCTGCATATGCACACACAAAAAAAAGAGACAATACATACAACAATTATGTAGTAGTATCAGTCAGCCCATCAGGCTGTGCATCCAACCCTCTGTTACAGCAGACCAGAGTCCTTGGCCGGGATGTTTCAGCAGCAGCAGCAGCTGATGCGCAGTTCCCAAACCCCCTACATGTATGCAAAAAAGAGATGGCCACCCAAAACAGCTAGATATTATGTTTTGTGTACCCCACACAATGCCAATGCCATGGTTGGACCTGCACCACATAGCTATGTAGCCTCAAGTCCAAAATGGTGGACCATCTGATCAGGAGTTCCAATCTCCTCCAACTTCCTGTCTGTTGGTAGATATATAGTATATGGGAACAATTCATCCCACTAATTCAAGCACACTCCTGCATACCTTTTCCTGCTCCCCTCCTCAACATTCCCTTTTCTCTTTTTTCTTTTTCTGCTTGTGAATTCAATTCACCCCTTTGAAAGCTGTCAGCCTCTTTGGAAAATAAATCCTTTCCATTTCCAAGAATCTCGTTGGCACAAATTTAGGGGGAAAAAGTCAATGGTGCCTGAAGGAAGGGTGGAGCTTGTGAGTTTGGTTGGTAAATTTTCCTGAAGTCCTCAAACAATTCTCACTCACCAATCAAGATGATGGCTTCTTGATAATTAGGCTGCAGAGACAAGCTCACAGCTTCAGCTCACATTGTACAGTGCCTGGCAATAAGTTTTCATTACAGTTTACTTGGAAATAGACATCACCATTCACCCATGTGAAATCCTGAGCTTTTTCCCAAAGGTAGAAAAAGTCCCCAAAAGAATGAATATAAATGAAAATTAACAGAAATCTCAATGCATGATGGCTTAAATGCAGAAGCCCATAGGGGACACAATTCAGCTCACACATTTTGCAAAATGAAAAAGCAAAATATATCTTCTGTATTTCAAAATACACATTTTCAAACTTGTTTTTTTTCATCTCTGCCATTTGTGAAATTGAAATACACAAAACATGAAGCCATAAACACATTTTGTTTTTATAAGCACATAGCATCACTCTGAAAAGAAAAAAACGGGCATGAATGAGGAGACCAAGGCCCGGCCATAATGATACAATCAACAATGTATTGCTCTGGGCAATAACCGTTCATACCGGTCATTGATAGTGTTACATAAACTCCCTCCGGCGACTTCTACATGCCTCTCAATGACCGGTTTTGACCAATCATCATGGGGAGTGTGTCAATCCTCTCGGTATCCAATTTTGATTGGTCATGGAAGTGTGTACTCCGCTGAATGGCTGGTTCTGACCGGTTGTGCTCTCTCCTCAATGACATGGTAAGGCCGGTCAAGAGGTGTAGCTACACCCCTGATGTAGGAACCGGTCATGAGGGGAGTGTGTAGGAGTGTGTATGCTTGATGACCGGTAAGAACCGGTCATTGAGAGGAGTACACACTTGCGTCAATGACCGTATGGTCAGTCATCAAGGGGCGTACACTCCCCTCATGACCTGTCAGAACCGGTTGTCAAAAGATAGCACTCCCTTCAATGTCCAATAAGAGGTCATCCAGAGGCCTGCACCTTTTCTTCCTAGTCGCTGGAGGGAGTGTTACACCATCAATGAGCGGTATGAACATGCAGTTTGATAATGGCTGGGCCTTGGTCTCATGCCTGTTTTTTCTTTTTGGACTGGTATTTATAGACACAAAATGTGTTTATGGCTTTATGTTTTTTGTATTGCAATCCACAAATGGTGGTGATGAAAAAAAAAAACAGGTTTGAAAATGTGTATGTTGAAATACAGAAGATGTATTTTGCTTTTTTGATTTTTCAATTTGCAAAATGTGTGAGCCAATTTGTGTCCCCTATGGGCTTCCGTACTTAAAAAAACATTTGAGGTATTTGAACTTTGACAACTGCTTGATTAATTTTTTCATCAAAAAAGTGAACAGTGGGTCAGAAAGCAGGGCATCTGAAAGAGGTAATGAAAATTCAAAAATCCAAAATTTGTTATGTATTTGATCTTTTACCCAACAATTTCCTGGTCTTGCAAACTGGAAAAAATCAAAAACACCACTGAGATTCTGAAGAATCACAATTTCAACCAGTTTTTGGATATGTCCTGCAAGTTTACTCTTTAATATTTTCAAACATTTTAAAATCTCATCAAATTATTCAAATTCCCTGCTTCCTGACCCACTGTTCACTTTTTTGATGAAAAAATTAATCAAGCAGTTGTCAAAGTTCAAATACCTCAAATGTTTTTTTAAGACATCATGCATTGAGATTTTTTGTTAATTTTCATTTATATTCATTCTTTTGGGAACTTTTTCTACCTTGGAGGAAAAGCTCAGGATTTCACGTGGGTGAATGGTTATGTCTATTTCCATGCAAACTTGAATGAAAACTTATTGCTGGGCACTGTACATATATATGGGTGTCAAGACTAGCCTGAGAAGCAGACCCATAGACTATGCAGTTTTCTTTCTAAGCACCAGGGCCAGGACCCAGGAAACCCCCAAAGTAGGTGGGTAACCTAAATGTATGAATTTTTGAAAAAAATGGCAAAATGATACGCACAAAATTTGTATGAATGGGGTTACAAAACCAAAAGGGTACACACCAAATGTGGCAAAAATGTATGAATTTACAATGAAATTCAGTTAAATCCGCTAAAAACCCTATAAACCCGGCTGTAATACAGGGCATTTTGGGTTCCCGGTGGCATTTTGCCTCAAGCATACGCACAATACTATGGATCAACAGAAAACTGTCCGGAAATCAACTCCTGAATGTCTGGATGTTGATTTCATTTGTCCTCTTTTTGAACCAATCTGTCCTCATGTTTCCTCATCTGTCCGGTGATTGAATAATTCTGTCCTCTTTTCAACTTATTCATGTCCTCTTGTTGAAAAATTGTAGTCCTCTGATTGATTAAAACTGTCCTCCTCTTAACTTGAAACTGTCCTAATTTAAAATCCTCCGGACATTGCTTTCTTGCATCTCAAATCTCTTGCGCGCGGCAACTTGTTAGGTTGTAACACATTCACTGTTTATTCTTGATGGCAGTGGGAATGATCAATCAAAAGCAAAAGATATGTGGGGTGTACTTACTTGACCAAGTTGAGACAAAGAAACCCAAGTGCAAGTGCGCCTCCGCAAGCGAGTTGTCCGCTGACCGATACACACGGACAGGTTTGGGTCAACGGCTGACCATGTCTAGTTTAAAAAAGACTTGCGGTTTCAACTCCCGCTGTCCGGGGGTTAGCCCTGCCTGTCCGGTCATTGACTTGAACTGCCTCCCGGACATCCGCGAGTCAACGAGCGGACAGTTTTCTGTTGATCCATAGGAATGTAAATATGTATGAATTGGCCAAAAAAAGCCATTCCCCGGTGCCCCCCGATGTATGAATTTCGCCAAAATCTGGGATTTTACGTTACCCACCTCTATAGGGGTTTTCCTGGGTCCTCCAGGGCCCCATGTATGATGTATGGAAACAAATGAATATCTTTTCTTATTACTTTTTGTTTGACCTGTTCAGACCCCTAACTTAGCTAAGTCCTACCTGTCGCGAAGAAACCCTCCGAAGGAGGTTCAGACCCAGCTCAACCCAGACCGACTATACACAAGCAAGAAACCAACCAACAGACAGACGCATGGACCAATAACTATATATTATGTACATGAAAACATTGACTATGTATGGGTGCATGTCTTGACAAACACACCGGCTCGTATATCGGAAGCACATAAATAAGATATTAGTATTGTGTGTGAAGAAGAAGAAGAGGAGGGGGAAGGGAAGGGAGGGAGCTACAAGAGAGTGAATACGAGAAATAGATGGGGAGGTGATATGACAACAGATCAAGCGAACCATTCGGCGCGTGTATTAGACTTTTTCGAACAGGAGAATAAAAAGATTGAAGATACCGATCGTGATGATGAGAAAGAGAGAAAGTGATAATAATAGTTGGCAAGCACCGAGCTAAATAAATAAATAAATAAAACCCCAAACTAAGCCCCTGTGTTTCTTTTCTTTTCATACTTTTTTTTCTTTAGGGGTTTGTATGATGGTTCATCACATACTCGCAGAGCCAATCAAGATGAATCAATATACATATATATATATATATATATATATATATATCTTTCAAAAACATATCTGGGAATAATAATTAGTCAAGCACCCCGCGCAATCCGACGTTTTCTTCGTTGTTGGGGAGCGCAAACTCAACATGTGAGCAGGGAAAAGTAGTGCTGAGTAACCTCGTATATATATATATATATATATATATATATATATATATATATATATATATGTGTGTGTGTGTGTGTGTTATTCGTGCGTGCCTGCGTGTGTATGTGTGTGTGTGAGGTTACTTGCCTCTCTTGGAGTAACGCAAGCCGCACGCATTGCAGAGGGTTTTGCCTGTAGGAAGAAGAAGAGGGCGATTAGAGAAGAAGAGAGAGGAGGAGGGAGAGGGAGAGAACGAGACGTACGGCCCATGGGACCCTTGCGCCATTCGGGGGACTGGGTGACGCCGCAATCGAGACAGAGGAAGTCTTGGCGGTGGCGCTTGTTAGCGGCGCGGTTATTACGGGCATGATTGTGGGAGGAGGAGGAGGCGTCGGGCTGCTCCTCGGAGGAGCAGGATGGCTGGGTGGGGATCGCGGCGAGATGGATCAGCCGGTGCCCGTCCTCCGAGGCCTCGCTGTCTTTCGACCCCGGTGGCTCCTCGGAACCCTCTTTCGTCGTCGTCGTCGTCGTCGTGGTGGCCGCCGCCTCGTCCTGCGCGCTTCCTGGTGGTAGCGTCGGCGGTGGTGGTGCCTTGCCGCCCCCATTCATCTCCTGCTTCCCGCTCCCTGCCTTCATCCCACTGCTCTCCTGACTACCGCCCCCCATCAACCGCATCATCGCCTCGTTCTCCAGCATCAGCTCCAGAAACTCATCTGTCAGTCGCCCACAACTCGTTGGGTAGGGTCGCGCCGTGATGATCATGACCTGTTTGTCGCTCTTGGACTCTGCTCTGAGGAACTCGAACTTGTTCTTGACTCTAGTGGTATGCCCCCTGTTTTTTTTTTGTTTTTTTTTGTTTTTTTTTGTTTTTTTTTTGTTTTTATATTTTTTTTTTAAAAAAAAACCATGATTAGATCTGAGTGTTGTTGTTGATGTTATAATTGGTTATGGTGTGTGTCTCTTACGTCATTTCGAATATCACACAGCTGGAGGAATGTTTCTTTTTGAAGCGGCAATAAAAGTTGAGCGTAGCGTCGGATCCAGCTCTGAAGCAGTTACCGAGTTCTCTGTTGAGGATACAGCGGTCCTCGTCCTCGTAGCAGCAGCTGGTGATCTGAGCGCCGAGCAGTTCGGACGTGGGGAACCCGGTGATGCGTGCCATGGATTCGCTGACAAAGAGCAGCTCTCCCGTGGGGCTGACCACCTGTAGCACATCCATGATATCTTCGACCAGCCTCTTGTGCCAGCCTTTCCGCTTCCTGAAGTCTTGCGAGAGCATCGTGCTGCTTGTTTTCGGCTTGGGTGACTTGCTTCTCATTGTTGTGGTAGGGTCTTGCGAGAGGTCTCGATTGGAGAGTGGGTGTGGAGATACGATGGTATGGGAGGTCCTTCTGGTAGTGGTACTGTTATTATGATGGTAAAGATGTGGTGATGATGATGATGGGGCGGGGGAGAGGAGGGCTGTTGATTTGATAGTATCATGTTGTTCGGTGAAGCTTGTTGCGGGAGAGGGTGGGGGGACTAGGACCTGGTGGAGGCTGTTGTTGGTGAATGGGAGGTGATTGAGAGGATGAGGACAGACAGCAGCAGCAGTGGTAGCTTCAGCGGAGGAGAGGGGTGATGGTTCGAACTGAAGGTCTACCTCACTGCTAGTTCTGAAGTGATGGTTATTAAGGAAGCTGAGTTGCGGGGTGAGCGTCTGGAGGGGATCGAGTGCTGTTGTGAGGAATGGCTGTGTCTGTGTCTGTGTCTGTGTCTGTGTCTGAGGTTGGTTCCGTTGGTATGAGTTCTGGTTCTGGTTCTGATTCTGGTTCTGATTCTGATTCTGATTCTGATTCTGGTTCTGGTTCTGATTCTGATTCTGATTCTGATTCTGATTCTGATTCTGATTCTGGTTCTGTTGGTTTGTGTTGATGAGGTTGTAGATGTGAGTGCTGTTGTTGGGTTGGATGTAGAATGTGTGTTGGTTGAAGAAGTGGTTGTTGTTGACTTGTTGCTGGTAGATTGGATCTCCCACTCCCACTAGTCCCACTCCGAGGAAGGCATCTTCTTGTTCAGTCCTTCTCTCCATCTTCTTCTGATTAATTCTACCTTTTTCTTTTTCTTATTCTTTTTCTTGTTTTCCTCTTTTTGAGTGGTTCTTATTCGCAATCAGTGCATTTATCTTATCTAACCTCCTGGCCTCTGCTATCGCCTGCGAGTACCTCCGGGGAGTCTGCGGGCGCACCAGTGCGGCTCCCCGGGGAGCACTAATTTGCAATTGTACATAAATACACACCCGGACGGATTCCGAGCTCCAAAACCGAATCCGTGACGGTTTGGTCCCCCTGAGGTCGAGCGACCTCCTAAAAACGTGCTTGCAACCATCAGTCCTACTGTGGTCACTGACACCGACGCAAGCACGCTCACAGCAGCATCCTGAGGGCGGTAGGGTACTACACCACCGGGCCAAACGGCCGTTCGTCCGACCAGCTCAGGGAGGCAAAAGTGAATCCTTCCACAGGAGACGGCAAGATCTCCCTGGAGTATGTGATTGAACCCAGTTACCGGGCGCGCAGGTGGTTACCTCCGGATGTGCACTTCTCACGCACTTTTTTTCACGGAGGTCCGGATGACTCCGATGAGCCATTGCCAAGGGACAAGCTGTGCAAGGCTCCCCCCCAGCTACCGGTAACCATGCCCCCATGCGGCGTGCTCATGTGCAACCTGTTCCTGTAAACCCCCCCTCCGGCTGGGTTCACAAGCTGTCATGTACATGTCACATTCCTCTTAGTCTTCTCAGTCCAGTTTCCATTCCTGGCTCTGCAGAGATCCGCCCCCATCCATCTCTCTGAGCTAGGTGAGTTCTAGTTTCCTTTCTTCCTGTTTCCTCCTCTTTTCTAGATTGTACTGAGAGATCCTCCCCCATCCATCTCTCTGAGCTAGCAATACAAGCTCCCCGTGTTTGGTCTTAGAAACGTCTAGGCTCATCAGCCTGTCCCATGCGCCGTTTCCTGCTTCCCTTAGTGAAGGACATACACAGTCCTTACACTTTTTTTTTCTCACACCAAACCACCAAACCAACTGAACCTGACTGCCCTGACTGAACGACTGACTGACTGACCCAACTGATTGACTGCCCAACTGACTGACTGCCCCGACTGACCAACTGCCCGACTGGCTGACTGCCCAACTGACTGCTTCGACTGCCTTTTCCATTGTCAACTTTTCCTTTCCACCTACCAACACGCTCAGTTGGTTTATGACCACGAGACGCAACCCTACATCCAACAACCTCCTTCCGCTCACCAATACCGAAGCTATAATCCGCGCCGGGAACGCCGAACAAAGACGCGCAGCAGTGCTCCAAGATCAACCCATTTCCCCTCTTTCCCCTCACACATTGGCTCTCCTTAACTCACCCTCAATGGCGGACGCAAGCAACAATCTCAATGATAGGTCTGCGGACCAGACAGCGGATCCCTCGGACCTGGCCACCGCCAAGGACTGGTTCAAGAAGGTCCTCAAGGCTCAACACGCCTCCATTGTCCAAGCCCAGGAGGACCGTCAACAAGCCATCGAAGACTGCCGAGCCGATTGCAAACTGTTCCTTGCGGCACACCAAGATAATGCCGATTGTATTGGGCGTCTGGAAGAACTGCTCCTGGCGATGCATCTCAAGAACAAGAGTGACCCTGTGGAACTACTTTGGGGAATAATAGAGCTTGAGAGGGATGAGTGCTTGAAGGGCTGCCTCTCTTTGGTAGCTGGGAGAGTTATGTTGACAAGAATAAGAGTATGGACTCTTAAAGAATAGTGTGGCTGATGAGGATGTGTGAGGTAATTTAGTAAGGGTTTATAACTTATATGTCCAATCAGGATGTGTTCAAGCTGATGGAATGGCTTAATAATTCTCCAGAATGTATTCAAACTGGGGCAGGTAATAGGTATTTATATTATATATTTCTCTACACTGTATTCAGAGATAGAGCTTACTAGGGTACCAGATGTATTCAACTGATGACTATAGGATCAGGGGATGTGTACTTACAAGCTGATGATGTAGACAGTCTGATGATCAGAGGAATGAGGAGGGAGGAAACAGGCTCTTTATATATGTGTTTGAGAGGAAATTGAAGTGTGTCCAAAATGTGGTTTGGGAGAATGAAGAAAGAAGAAGATAAATCAACTAGCAATGCCCAAAGGGCTGAATTGTGGTTAATGACATCATAGAAGGTAAAGGAAGAGTAGAAACTACCACAAAAGAGGCTGAGTTGTGGTTGATGGAAGGAAATATAATAAAGGAAAATTCTGTAGAGTGGAAGGAGGCTTGGGTGAAGAAAAAATGCTCAAAGAGGGGCTTGCCAAAAAGAGGTTGACTTGTGGTTGAGTTGTTGTGTGTGACATGAATGTGATTGAGCTGTGAATGCCTGATCCTGAGTTGGGGGCCTCATTCCTTGATGTATTACTGTAACCTCCCCTTGGGTCTTGGCCTCCAGTACTCCTGTCCACATAATTAACCCTTGGAAATTTTTATTATTCAGGGTTGGCTTACCACAACGCTCAACCGGCGCGGGCGGAACCCGGCAGGGTTGACCTACAGAAATTTTGCACTTCTGACGGCCCGATGTACTGTGGCCCGTTTCAGGAGACCGAGTCGTTCTTGCGCTGGATCCACGGGGTCCAGATATTCTTCGAGACAAAGGACGTGTCTAATGCGGCGGACAAGATCAAGATTCTTGGTAATCTCATTGCTGAGACTAACTTGCAGTCGTTCTACGCAAACGAGGCAGCGTGCTTCCTCCACCGATTGTGGGAGGAGTTCAAAGCGCGACTATTCGACTTTGCGCTCCCCTCTAATTGGCGCTCAGGACTCCAACGGCAAGTTCGCAAGCTCGACATGTCCCCGACCAAAAAATTCCTTGAATACAGTACAAGGGCTCGCACCTTGAAGAGCCTTTTTAACTTTGATGCCACCAGCAACTCCAAGCTTGGCGACCTTCAACTGGCCCAATTCTTGGTATACGGCCTGCCGGATTTGCTCCAGGATCGGATCGACAAACGCCAGCTCCTCGAAACAGTCCCGTTTGCTTATGGACCCTTCGAGAAGCAGGCGAACACACCCTTCCTTGCCTTGCAGCGTCCTACCAAGACACCTGCTGCCTCCAGACCCACGACAAGCGCCCCACCATCACTATCCCGTGATAAGTTCATTTGGCGGGTACACTCATACCTCGACTCGCAGGGTCTCTGCCACTTCTGCAAGAAACACTGCGGCAGCGTGGCTGGCGCCTGCCCCGGACCGCTTAACTGGGCCCACATCAATATTCCGTCCTCCTTCCAAGTCCCGCCAAAGCCCTCTGACTACAACGCCCCGCGCGCCTGGAGTAGACCTACAGCCGCGCTGGGGAAACCTACTCAGGCTCAAGCTGGTTGCCCTGCAACTCGCGCCGCAAGTGTAGCAGGCATTGCAGACGTCACCCCCCTTGAGGCGCAAGTCGCGGCACTGACAGTCGATGCGGCCATCAGAGAGGACGCGCGTTGGGATTCCTACTTCAACGATGAGGGATTTTTCCCCGATCTTGACCCGGCAGCCGTAGCGGCACTTGAAGAACTTGATGAACAGCTTCTAGCGAATGAAATTGCGAGGGCCAAACAAGCCAATCTGGCGGACGACATTGCGGGTATCTGATGCTTATGGCTAATAACTCTGGACTACCTCACTCCCCTTCCGCTTTTCTATTTTTTTATTATTATTATTTTCCTTTCTTCAATTATTTATAGGGGGGAAGACTGTAAACCCCCCCTCTCCGGCTGGGTTCACAAGCTGTCATGTACATGTCACATTCCTCTTAGTCTTCTCAGTCCAGTTTTCATTCCTGGCTCTGCAGAGATCCGTCCCTATCCATCTCTCTGAGCTAGGTGAGTTCTAGTTTCCTTTCTTCCTGTTTCCTCCTCTTTTCTAGATTGTACTGAGAGATCCGCCCCCATCCATCTCTCTGAGCTAGCAATACAAGCTCACCGTGTTTGGTCTCAGAAACGTCTAGGCTCATCAGCCCGTCCCACGCGCCGTTTCCTGCTTCCCTTAGTGAAGGACATACACAGTCCTTACAGTTCCTCACGTTCCTCAAGTACTACTGTGGGGAGTATACATAAACCCGCCCTCTTGCTTGATGGATAATTCCCTCCCTCCTCCTCTTGCGCTTCCAGCGATTTGCCCCTCATTCCTCTCGCTTGATTCTCTCACGTGATACTACCACCACCCCACTCAACTTACACATGCCTATCTACCTCGGCTATCCTCATCTGCGACTCTCTTGCATTGGCTTTCCACAAATAAGTTAAGGGAATTGAATTGCCGACCCCTGTTATTTGAAGGAACAACCCCCATTTTGTCCGGGACATTGTGACGACCAGTGTTGGACGTCCCAGGATGGTCCAGAAATGGTATTTCTGGTCTGGGAAATAACAGGGGGTCGCGGATACAATTTAGTTCTGTGGACTGGGGGTCGTCCGTTCAATTTTTCCCAAGCCTGGGTTTCCAAACATAAAATGTAATTAAAATAAACTAAAATGTAAACTGAGCATGTGATGTGGAAGATTTTTGAAAAATAAGGAAAACAATATGGTTGAATTCTTGATTTGAGGGTGTTTGAGCAAGGGAAATGTAACATAAAAGTTCCATATTCAGGAATGTGCGGAAAAATTTATCTGATGTAGAAACCATGATTTAGATTGTAAGGGGATGATGGGCTATTGAAGATAGCTGAAACAGAAGAAACAGATGACTTTTAAGCTCATAAACATTGGTTTGTTAGATCAAGGGGATGTGTCAGATTCAAAGCTGTAAATCTGCCGCAGAATTTCATTTTCAATTTGTACTGTGTATGGGAAGTGATATAAAACGTAAAATAATAATGAGCTATGGAAAATAATTGAAAAGAGGAAAAATAGGATGGCTACTTTTTTAGTTCATTATTTTCAACTATGGGTCATGTCACATTAAAGAGTAACAACCAGCACCTTGTCAAAAAACTTCATTTTTCACTATAGCATGCTGCATGGTCAATTGATTTGAAGCTTTTGGAGCTTGATGTTTCATATTTTTTAATGCTCTTTTTGCCCTTTTTATGATATAATTTATGTGTTGTAATGATGTGTATAATTAGTGGAGTGATGGTTTAAACAATAAATCCCTGGCGGTGGCATTTCAGCCAAATTAAATAAACGACCCCCTGGGCGCGGGTCAAAATTGTATCAGCGACCCCCATTTTGGGGGTTGGACCAATTTACCAACTTTGGACCAGTTCCAGACGTCAAAAGTTGGTTGCCTCGACATCCCGAAATAACTGGGGGTTGTTCCTTCAAAGAACAGGGGCCGGCAATTCAATTCCCTAAGGGAAATACATCAATTAACATAGATTGCATTGATCTGGCACATTACTTTCATACAGTTATTTATCTCGCTTATTTCTATTCAACATAACTTACCGCTATTTCACGCAATCAAACCGCTTACCAACGATTTTGCACCTTCTTACCAACACTGGGGCAATTCTCCTTCACTAAATTCCAGGCCTCGTAGCAGCGCTGCCTCAATAAGTTCATGTGGGTTGGGGTGAATGCCTTTAGTACTTGTGTCTTCATTCCGTGCGTGTTGGTAAGGAGATCCCAAGTGAGTTTCAGTGGCTCCCACCCCGACACGACCCATTCTAGCTTCTGTTGATTGTTATCATGCTCCCGGCTTGCCCTTAAAGGTTCAGCGGTAAACCAACCAGGCACTGCCGTTGCGGTAGGTGGAGTCACGCGTACCATCCTCAACACAATCAGTCCAAGCTCCAAAACGTTTCTCAAGGCGGCCGGCAACGCCCTCATCGCCATCTCCTTCCAAGCCTTTACGAATTTCACGGCGGCAACGAGTTTTTTGGAGAGCCACCATGGCAGAGGTCAGCGTGTTGTGCTTCAGTCGTTGTTGGTCTTCAGGGCTGTCCCCGCTTCTTGGAACCATGGTCATGGACAATCGGTTTGGGTTGAGCGGGGTCTTGGAGGTGGATGGGCCGGCCTGGGAACGAGAGCCAAAGGATTGTGACTGCACGCAATTGCTGGGACTGGGCGTGGTCCGGGATTGTTTGACGTTGGGCTTAGACTCTGGGGATGGGTTTGGGTTTGGTCGTTTGGCTTGGGCGGGAGGCCAGTAAGTGCACAATGTTCTACCAGAAGCTGACGTGGATTCAACGACCTCAATGTCTGAGTTGCTGCCAATGCTGATGCCCAACTCATGTGTTTCCTCGCGTGTAAGGTTGATTGTGTTATTGGCGCTATTGCCAACGATTTCTTCACGAGATGGTAAAGTTGCCTGATCCAGCAAGGCCGCGGAGGTGGATGGCGGGGCGCGGGCCAAGGTGTCTTCAACCACGTGCAAGTCGTGTATTTGGCTGAGGTAATACATATGCTTGCAGGAGCTGCCGTACCGCGCGTAATGTGGGCACGAGCAGCCGGTCACCTGGTCTTTGATTGCGCCCACCCGTGCTTTCAGTGTGACCCAGTATTGAATAGACATCCGATAAGTGAAGGAGGAAATAGTGAACTGAGCGCACAGGTGGATTGGGTCAGTATGAGCCATGTATCATCATCAAGGTTCAATGAACGTACCCCAGTTGCATCCTTTGAGCAGGCTATCCCCAGCAGCTCCAAGTCGTCCTTGGTAAAAGACTTGGAGAGCAGCTTGGCCCGCTGTTGAAACTTGTTGGTGGTTTGTTCAGCAAAGCCGGTTTCCACCTGCATCTGAGCCCACCGGTAGTGAGATTCAACGTCATCGGTGAGGATTTGGACCACCTTGTTGATGTGCAGGCGTTCCAGCGGAGGGAGGTAGCTGCTCTTCAGCAGCCGGTGCCAGGATTCCGTGTAGTTGTTTGTGTGCACCCCCTGATGGTCGGTCTGATGTGTAAAGCAAGAGAGAAAAGGGAAGTTATCAGCTTTCGACAATGACTGTGAGAATATAAGAAGGTGCTTACTGTTTGGTAAAAGAGAGCCCAATTATGCATTCTATTTGCCCACTGACCCTGGACATATCCAAAAAAACCCGGACTGACTTGGCCCCACCAAACCATGAAGCTGTCAAAAGCGCTTGCTGGGTTGACTTGGGAGTACATTATAGTGCGAAACTCAGTGAAAGATTTGGTCCATTGGTCCCCCAGATACGTCTTGGCCTTGCCGCAAAATGCCTTCAAGACATGGAATACACACCAATAGTGGAGAGGGGCTCCACTGTAGCCTTTGTATACACTGTCAACGGCGTTGGCTATGGCAAGCGCGCAATTGCTCATGATGGAATGGAGACAAATGCCTGTTGAGTCGCGAAGCCACCAGAGGATTGGGGAAATCGCTCCTCTGTGCCAATGGGAAGTCAGCTCATGAATTCACATAAAAACAACTGACAGAGGGAAATCTACGTACTCAGCTGCAGATGCTGTAAAAGCCCAAGCCACCGGGAGACCTTTTCCGACGATGGGATCACAGATCATGAAGGTCCAAAGGCTGATTTTCTTGCCATTGGACAAGAAATAGTTGTTGGTCAAATTGTGGGTAGCATCGAGCATGAGCATGTTGGACCCATGACGCATCATCATGGTCTTCTGCCAGTGGGACTGAAAGGCGAATGAGAAGCTTGCGTCGTCCGCATACACCGCCTGAGTGTTCCATCCAGCTTCTTTCAAGCTGTCCTCCCAGGACTTCAACAACTTGAGGACGTTGCCTTCGCGCTGCGCCACCACTTGCTTACGGCGAAGATGCCTGTATTGGTTGTAAAACTGGCGCAGTCCCTCTGGGATAATCTTGGCGCTGGCAATCTGGTTGGATGCGCAAGAAACAATGTCAATTCAAAATCTATGTGGATGCATAGTGTGAGCAGGGGTACTTACCAAGCTAATGTAAGGCGTACAAATCAGTCTGTGAATGGCCTTCCATGTCAGACCTGATTCCACACGCTCCTTGAGCCAATCGTCCACGCCTCCGGGGGCCCTAGTGATGACCTGTCCTCGTGGGAGTAAGGATCGTGGTTGTGTCGCCAAAACCACTCTACGCGCAAGGAATCCGATTTGATGTGGTGGGATACCGCAAAACAAGCCAGACAGCCGCATCGAGCGGAGATGTGTTTGGACTTCCTAGGGTTGGGCGGAGGATTACAGTATCCTTTGCAGGGGCAGTGGAACTCCAGCTTGAAGTGGTGGAGGCAGCCCTCCGATGAACTTTTGGGGAGGTTGTGATTGGTGCGCCGGTGTTGATTCCATTGCACAGTTGCTGACACGGCCTTGGCAAAATTTCGAGCTTCTTCAATTGAGCGGCCAGGGATGGTGAACTTGTGGGGATTGCTGGGAAAGTGGGGATGAAGGCCGCCCATCCTGCGAACCAAGCGGAGGGCGTTGGGGGGAGAAAAGACCCCTTGGGGGACAGGAGCTTGGAATGTGAAGGGACGTGGGATCACTTCGGTGAGGTCCGTGATCATACACCAGGGGAGAATTTATGGCACTGGCATGCCAGTGCCACTCACTGTCAGAAAACTTGACTCGGATGGCTACATCCGAGTAAATATCGGATGGAGCCATCCGAGGCAAACTCCTCATCCAATTTAAAATCGGTGAGGGGTTTGCAACTTTGAATCGCACTTGCCATCAACCAAGGGAATTGTATCCCTTGGTGGATGTCCAGCTGATGTAGCCTCGGGTGCCAGACACGAAGGCATGACCCGTTGGCTAGAAAATCACCGATTCAATAATGAATCGGTGATTTTCTAACCGAGTCAATGGTTTCATCGGTCGGCATCAACCGATGAAAACCATGCCTGCCCGGTGAGCAGGAAGTGACCTGCTCAACGGGCAGATTGCAGCCTGCTCGTCGAGCAGGCTGAGCCTGTAGCCTGCCCGGTGAGGAGGTTGCTACCTGCCCATGAAGCAGGCAGTGACCTCCTCACCGGGCAGGCAACAGCCTGCTCAATGAGCAGGTAGTAACCTGCTCACTGGGCAGGCTACAGCCTGGTCTGTGAGCAGGTAGCGACCGGCTCATCGAGCATGTCGCTGCCTGCTCACCGGGCAGGCTGTAGCCTGCTCGATGAGCAGGCAGCGACCTGCTCACCGGGAAGGTCGCAGCACCCTTCCCGATGAGCAGATCATTACCTGCTCACCGGGAAGGCTACAGCCTGCCCAATGAGCAGGTAGTGACCTGCTCACCGGGCAGGCTACACTCGTCGTGAAGGATGTGGCCTGCCTGGTGAGTGCCCGGTGAGCAGGTCGCTGCCTGCTCATCGAGCAGGCTGTGGCCTCCCCGGTGAGCAGGTCGCTGCCTGCTCATCGAGCAGGCTACAGCCTGCCCACTGAGCAGGTCGCTGCAGGCTACAGCCTGCCCGGTGAGCAGGTCGCTGCCTGCTCGTCGAGCAGGCTACAGCCTGCCCGGTGAGCACGTTGCTGCCTGCTCGTCGAGCAGGCTACAGCCTGCCCGGTGAGCACGTCGCTGCCTGCTCGTCGAGCAGGCTACAGCCTGCCCGGTGAGCAGGTCGCTGCCTGCTCGTCGAGCAGGCTACAGCCTGCCCGGTGAGCACGTCGCTGCCTGCTCGTCGAGCAGGCTACAGCCTGCCCGGTGAGCACGTCGCTGCCTGCTCATCGAGCAGGCTACAGCCTGCCCGGTGAGCAGTTAGCGACATGCTTGATGAGCCGGTCGCCACCTGCTCACAGACCAGGCTGTAGCCTGCCCAGTGAGCAGGTTACTACCTGCTCATTGAGCAGGCTGTTGCCTGCCCGGTGAGGAGGTCACTGCCTGCTTCATGGGCAGGTAGCAACCTCCTCACCAGGCAGGCTACAGGCTCAGCCTGCTCGACGAGCAGGCTGCAATCTGCCCGTTGAGCAGGTCACTTCCTGCTCACCGGGCAGGCATGGTTTTCATCGGTTGATGCCAACCGATGAAACCATTGACTCGGTTAGAAAATCACCGATTCATTATTGAATCGGTGATTTTCTAGCCAACGGGTCATGCCTCGGTGTCTGGCACCCGAGGCTACATCAGCTGGACATCCACCAAGGGATACAATTCCCTCGGTTGATAGTAAGTGCGATTCAAAGTCGCAAACCCCTCACCGATTTTAAATCGGATGAGGGGATCACTCGGTTGCCATGCAACCGAGTTTGCCTCGGATGACTCCATCCGATATTTACTCGGATGTAGCCATCCAAGTCAGGTTTTCTGACAGTGACTGCATGTGTTTTTACTGGAACCCGGGGCCAATGATCCTATGTGTCAGTTCCCTATGAACCTGAAATGATGTTGATGTGGGTTAAGATAATTGGACAACATCTTCTGAAGTGAACCACAAAGCAAGCTGATATTCAAATGATCAAAATTGTAACTTTATAATGAATGAATCCACAAATCATATAGAACCCAAGCTGAACTCAAGTCAATCTTATGATTTTCTGAGTTCTTGAATGCTCCAATCAGTATTGGTCCATCTTTAAATAATTCTTCTTTAATATTAATACATCAATATTTCCATTCATTGACATGTGGATAATCATTCTGATTAACAAGTCTTTATCAACTATCATTTATTATTTCTTTGCAGTGCCTAAATAATTTTCAATCTAAACCTCTTGAGAAAATCTTTTCTATAAACTTCTAGATGATGAAAAAATATTCATAAAAAGGATTCAAAACACATTGAGTACATTTGGAGCTAAATTTAGAGCTCTAATTTTCTTTAGAAGTTGAATTTTGAAAGTTTTATACACAATTACATATGTCCCCTGGTTTTTAGATTTCATGAAGTCCTAAGTTTACCAAAAAGAATTGAATTTCCATCAGAAAAAGTATATCATACAATTTTTATCCAAGACATCTGAATTTTTACCCTCTTCCAAAAAATGACAAGTACACCTGATGGTAGTTGGCCTCCGTAATAATCCCCTTTAAATAAAATTTTGACTTGAATATTTTCAAAGATCATTTTTGCGCAGTCACTGTGCATTTTGCACAGTGACTGTGCATTGAACATGTGTAATAGTTGAATTTTTTTTTAAAAAAAGTTGGGTCAAAAGTTGTGCCAAAGTTTCCAAAAACCGACTCCCATCAGTCGCTTTTTTGCTTTTTTTGTGCTGCTTGCACCATGAAAAAACAATTGTCACTTGATATCAAGTGACATTACTCAACTTTGGTTGCAGCTTCAAAGCTACTCCATTCCTACTCTCAATTTAATTTTGGTTCTCTTGATTTTAATTTTGAAAAAATTCAGCAAAAAATGAGCATCAGCTCAGTGCTTCACCACAAAAAATCAATTTTCCCCAGATGAAAAGTGACATCAAGCCAGCTCCCACTTTCTACCTGGTAGCTACCCAGAGGAGTAGGTATGTATGTATATATTTGGCACAAAGGACACAAGAATTCAAGTGCCTGAGGCCTACCCTTAGTCTATGTTGTATGGAGATACACAACAGCTATGCTGCATCCGGTCTTTGTACATATGTATGTATTTACATAAACCTGCAAATGGCTCAGTTAGCTCAACCAGATTTTGGCAGAACTCAGTGCTCTTCAACACTTGAAGAGAGCCCAAGAGAACTGCACATCTCACTCACCAGAACAAAAATCAGACAGCTGAGTTGTCACCATCAGGTTTCCAAAGTAGCAGCATCCCCAGCAAACTTGCTAATTGGGGGCCTGCAACCCCAGTTTAGCAAGTTAATCTGGGGTCCAGTGGTCCCGCCATTGGACTCGCCTACAGATAATCTTTGGCACCCAGGATCCCCCATGATGACCAGTAATCAAGGTGTGTACACCTCAATGACTGGTCATCAAGGTGTCCACACCTCAATGACTGGTCCATTGAGGTGTCCACACCTTGATGACTGCACTGCCGGCATTAACCGGTCGAAAACGGCAGTTCGAGCGGTGCTCGAACAGCCGTGTTTGACCGGTGGTTGGACGGGCACTGTCCGACCAAAGCAAGAGTCAACTGGTCGGACAGATTTGTCCGACCGGTCCCGGCTGGTCCTGTGCGACCGGTCCCAGGAACTGATCGGACAGGCCTGTCCGACCCGCCGGCAGGTGCTTTGGTCGGACAGTGCCTGTCCAACCACCGGTCGAACACGGCTGTTCGAGCACCGCTCGAACTGCCGTGTTCGACCGGTTAATGCCGGCAGTGCTGGTCCATTGAGGTGTCCACACCTCAATGACTGGTCCATTGAGGTGTCCACACCTCGATGACTGGGCATGGAGGTGTACACACCTCAATGACCGGTCATTGAGGTGTGGACACCTCCATGACCAGTCATTGAGGTGGAAATTGAAATGGCTCCTCTCAATGACAGGCAGACTACCGGTCACCGAGAGGAGTTACTCCTCTTGATGAAAGGCAGAGTACCGGTCACCAAGAGGAGGAGCTCCTCTCAATGACCGGCACAGTACCGGTCACCAAGAGGAGTTACTCCTCTCAATGACCGGCACAGTACCGGTTACTGAGAGGAGAAGCTCCTCTCGATGACCAGCACAGTAACGGTCACCGGGAGGAGGAGCTCTTCTTGATGACTGGCAGATTACCGTTCAACAAGAGGAGTTACTCCTCTTGATGAACGTCAGAGTACCGGTCACCGAGAGGAGTTACTCCTCTCGATGACCGGCATGGTACCGGTCACTGGGAGCAGGAGCTCCTCTTGATGACCGGCACAGTACCGGTCACTGGGAGGAGGAGCTCCTCTTGATGACTGGGACAGTACCAGTCACCAAGAGGAGTTACTCCTCTCAATGACCGGCACAGTACCGGTCACTGATAGGAAAAACTCCTCTCAATGACCGGTCTGTACCAGTCATTGAGAGGAGCTTCTCCTCCCATTGAACGGTACTGTATTGGTCATTGAAAGGAGTAACTCCTCTTGGTGGCCGGTCTCAACCGGTCATTGAGAGGAGCTTCTCCTCCCGGTGACCGGTACTGTGCCGGTCATCAAGAGGAGCTCCTCCTCTCAGTGACCGGTACTGTGCCGGTCATCGAGAGGAGCTCCTCCTCTCAGTGATGGGTACTGTGCTGGTCATTGAGAGGAGTTATTGGTGACCGGTACTGTACCGGTCGTCAAGAGGAGCTCCTCCTCTTGGTGACCGGTACTGTACCGGTCGTCGAGAGGAGCTCCTCCTCTCGGTGACCGGTACTGTACCGGTTGTCAAGAGGAGCTCCTCCTCTTGGTGACCGGTACTGTACCGGTCGTCGAGAGGAGCTCCTCCTCTCGGTGACCGGTACTGTACCGGTCGTCGAGAGGAGCTCCTCCTCTCGGTGACCGGTACTGTACCGGTCGTCGAGAGGAGCTCCTCCTCTCGGTGACCGGTACTGTACCGGTTGTCGAGAGGAGCTCCTCCTCTCGGTGACTGGTACTGTACCGGTCGTCGAGAGGAGCTCCTCCTCTTGGTGACCAGTACTGTACCGGTCGTCGAGAGGAGCTCCTCCTCTTGGTGACCAGTACTGTACCGGTCGTTGAGAGGAGGAGCTCCTCTTGGTGACCGGTACTCTGCCTTTCATTGAGAGGAGTAACTCCTCTTGGTAACCAGTACTCTGCCGGTCATCAAGAGGAGCTCCTCCTACTGGTGACTGGTACTGTGCTGGTCATTGAGAGGAGCTCCTCCTCCCGGTGACTGGTACTGTGCCGGTCGTTGAGAGGAGCTCCTCCTCTCAATGACCACTGCTTGCCGGGCTGGTAGTACCAGCCCAGCGAGCGGGTCTACGCTTGCTGAGCTGGCAGTACATTGGCGAGCTGTGCTCACTAGCTTGGGTGACTTGGTGAGCAGTGCTTACTGAGCTGTCATGAGTAGTGGAACAAGCGGTGTTCACCCAGTTGTGTCAATGAGGAGTGCTCAGTGCTCACCGCAACTGAGGATGTATTGCGCAGGTTGGAGTGCTGAGCTGTCATGTACATAAATATGTATATGGCCTGTATGGCACAAAGGGGGTTGAGCTGAGCGAAACACGGTAGTAGGTGTGGAGTAGCTTCAGAGCTGCAACAAAAGTTACATGATGTCACTTGATAGCAAGAGAAAATTGTTTTTTCGTGGTGCTTACTGCAGTAAATCTCAGCCTGCTCAGCATTTCAGCTCATAGTCAACTTTGGTGCAACTCAGGGCTCAGGGTGGCCAGGAGCTCAGCATTTAATGTGGCATTGCTCAGCTCCCATTGTACAAAAGCGCAGGGATACCTATGAAATAGCTCAGTTCTCATTGATACTGAGCAAAACTCATTCTACATAGTTTTAGGAAAAGAAAAGGTCTGGATAGATTGTGGATAGCTGGCTGGAGTTGGCCAGATGTCACTTGATATCAAGTGACAATTGTTTTTTCATGGTGTTGGTGTACGCTTGTTACATTATTGTGACATTTGAATTTTTACGCTGCTGTACGCCCGTACACCAGAGTACAAATTCATATTTCACAGTGATTTACAGGTGTGTGAAAGGTTGTAAAGGTGTTTTTTGCTGTTTTGACCAAAAAATGGTTAAAATGGGACACCTTTGTTGCAAATCCAAATGATTGTTTGCTGGAAAGTTTGGTCTGAGCCAAAAAGTGTACAAATGGGGGTAGGTAAAGACCCAATTCTTCAGATTTTAAAATTCCTTCAAAATGAGGGACCAACTACAATGAATTGCGGCACCTCAAAAACAGAAGATTGTGAATTCATTCCATTCAAAAAACCACATTATATTTAAGTTTTTTTTGCCTCAAAAAAGTAAAAAAAAAATACTTCTTTGAAATAAAACAATCAAGAAGAAAGTAAATTTTCAAAAGAATGATGAAATCAGAACTGTGGTTGCTTTGGTATCAGTTCAGGTTTGCATGCTTCAAGTTTTCCACTTGAGTTGGACATAAAATCACATACACATCAAGCAACACTTGTTTTGAGATTGTTGGTGACTTCAAACTGAATTTCAGCTGAACATGCAGTTTGAATGTGCATACATCCAAACACGGTTCAAACCAAGAGAGGGTAATGAGTTATTCAATGGCACCCGTCAACGGGTGCCATGAAATCTCCCCTGGTGATAGGGAATGCGTCCGACATGTTGAGTGGAAGAGTGGCGATGTGGAAGGGGGTGCCGGGGGTGGGAGTGTAGAACATTGCGCGTGTGTGGAGGAAAGGGTGGGAGAATGGATTGTAAGAGCACAAAGTGTGCGGGCAAGAAGGTTGAAGGAAAGTGGTGGGGCTAGGTTGGAGTTGGAGGGTAGCGCAAAAAGGTAAAAAGATGTGGAAAGGATTTCAACGATGAAAGGGGGAAATTCAAAAAATAATAGGGAGTTTAGCTAATGTGAAGTCCTGTGCAACGGCGCGGAAAAGATTAACTAGCTAGAGTGGTGAAGGTTCAAATGGGTTGCAGGAAGTGTGGAAACGGGCCAGCCAAACTGGAAGGAAGAAAATCTAAGGTAAGATGCAAGGTAAAAAGGGCAATGTTAATAATATAAAAGATCAAAGTTGGTCAAACCAAACAAACACAAAGTAGATGGGGCCGAATGTAAATAAGAGATGTTAAGAAAAGCTTAAAGCTAAATGCAGAGCAAGAAAATGTATGATGAAGGATGGGGGGAAGATGGAGCCTGGTGGAGAATGGGCGGGCTTAAATACTGCACCGTCTCCCTTGGGCGCTTGGTTTGCACTCTTGGGGTCGGTGGTGGCAAGCCAGAGCAGCCAAAGCAAGAGCTTGGGATGGTGCGTGCGTGGTAAGGGATGATATTGGTGAAGGAGTTGGGTAGAGTTGGGTAGCTAATGCGGTTCACCAAGGGTGTAAGCGGCTGCCGAGTTGGGAATATGATCTAATAAGGTTCCCCGGATTCGTAAATGAATTCCGAGTTAGCGAAGTGGTGTCCTACGGCAGAAACCCGGATGAGCAATCATGCTTTTACATTCTGGGTTGTCAGGACAATTTTGTCTCCTGTGAAAGGATTTGTTCCGAGCTCAGGGAGTGTTGGTCTGACCAGTGGAATTGGCTTGGTGACCGCCGATGGACTAGTGTTATGAGGTCACCACCAAAAACGAGCTGGGTGAGAGCATGGGTGGGCGCACCAGCCCCAAGCAAAGGTGCGACCATGCTTTGACCAACCTCCACTGTACGTAGTATGTGTCATAGGTTGAGCAAACGGTGCCCTGCCTGACACACCACGTCAGACCAACAGATTCCTGACTGAGTCATTATCCAAGGAACCAGCCCAGATGATAGCGGATTGGGTACATATCTGCTGCCTCTGACTGATCCGGCCTTGACAATAGCTCTCCATGCAATGTGTGTGTTTGGATCATGTAGTTATTTTGGATCGGAGCATTGCAGATTTATTGATTGATCGTTGAAAAAAGTTGGGTGAATGCCTTAGAATTCTGTTTTACACATGTGTCTTGCTAGATTGACAATCATTAACATGCAATAAAAACAGAGAAGTGACAAGAAGCTCTAATCAAAAGAGAAATTGAAGAAAGTAGTGCGAATGAGATGTGAAGCGCCAGCCGCCAGTCTTAATTTACACTTGGCTGAACAAGGCTGCCGCTTTAGCAACTCGGCAGCTTCAGGAAGTGTTTTTTTGCTCGAGGACTTCTTCCTCCATTGGTATAAGTGCTACATTGGTCGGTAACTGCTCGTAGGTTGCGCGTTGTGGGGCCGGACTCAGGTGCAACTGGTTGTCCTCCAGCATTAGACTGGGGTGCGAGTTGCACCCGTGCGACCAGTTGTCCTCCAACGTTTTCAATCTTGAAAGAAGGTAAAAGCAGACCAAGTCAATGACTGGTGCTCCTTAGATCAAACAAAAAGGAAGCATACCTTGTTGTTGCGTTCAGGGTTGTCCATCATAAGAGCGACAGTCAATCTTTTGTCAATTGGGAATGTGCAAGCGGCGGCAACGAATTCAGGGTACTTATCCGCCGAGAGAGCCTCTGCCGTCCACTTGCGCGAGCCGTCCACCTCCTTGATGGTATACACCCATTGGATATGGCCCATACAAGTTGCAACATTGAGAGCATCCCGCAGTTGATTGCCTGGGGCGAAGCTGCCAATCTCCTCCACAACGGCGTTCCAAAAGGCGGTGAAGGACATGACGCTCTGGTGGAATGGGATCCAAAACGGGGGGTTGCCCGGGTCCAGAAGATTGTACGCCGTTGCCAGCCCGGTAGCCAAAAGCGGAGAATTGGGGATGGTAAACGGATTGACAAAGTATAGAGAACACTGAAGTTCTACAGCGGTAAGCTCAATGATGGACGTGTCCCCTTGAGCTGAGGAGTCACGATTGCGGACAATGACACAGTCCAAATCAGAAGCATTGATGGAGACTGGCATTGTCGACAAGATTGTGGTGGGTATGTTAGCTCACAGAAGTTGTCAGATTGCGAGGAAGTCACAGAAATTGTCAGATTGCGAGGAAGCAACTTCCCCACCACACCCACACACGCTTTTTATAACTGTGTCGCCCACACAGCCACACCACTCATTCCTTCACCTGCGCGGTGTGGTGTTCCAAACATGACCCAATTTTTCAATTTTACCTTCTCAGTTTTCTCATCAATTTTCTCTTATATTTCTCTTATTTCTTCTCTATCTCTTTTCCCTTTCTCATTTTTTCTCTTATATCCACTAAGAAATCCTCAAATATTATTGAAGAATCAGAATCTACGGCAAAAATCACTCTAGAGCACAACTCACGGATTTATCACCACTCAACCGGATCAGGAAGTATCATCAAATCAACATACTCTGTCACCTAAACCTTAATCCCGACTACAGTCATCAAAATACAAAACCCTCAAAATCCCATAGATTCTTTTAGAAACACATTCTTCAGGCAAAATGATCCTAGGGAACAACTCATGGAATCTTTGTTACATGCCCAGATCAATAGTTATGGCTAATAATAGTTCCTAGACCCGGGTTTATTCCAGTTTCCCACAGTTACACGGCACTTTCACAGGGTAGTCACACAAAAACCACAACCACAACTCAACCACTAGGCACTGGTAACCCCTTTTTCTAGGATATTCCACCCAACTTAGGCCCATAGTAGCATGGAAAGTTCCACCAAGTTCAGAACCACAAGTCACACACATTTCACTTGTTCCATTGTTCCATTTGTTTCCATCCACCACATGTCAGCTGTGATTAGTCATCAATTGTTGTTCCACTGTGTTCCATGACCAATTGTTCCAACCACAAGTTGACCACCCCCCATTTGTCAGGATTTCAATATAAAAGAGGCTCTCCTCCAGGTGTTTCCCCCCCCCCCCCCCCCCCCCCTCCCTCACCAGATTCTACCATCAGAATATATCATCACTTCACTCATCATCCACAGATATTGTTCACTATCCCCCATAGTATAATAACACTGGTCACTCCTCATTATAAGTCCCCCAATATTGAGGTTTTAAGGAATCATCATCAACAATAACAACATCATCATTTACCCATAACAACTCATCTTGACCCATCCTTGGTAGTAGCGTCAGCTCCCAAAACTCATTTTGCACTACAAACCATCATCATCATCATCCTTCATCCATCCTTGGTTGTAGCGTCAGCTCCCAAAACTCATTTAGCTCTACAACTCATTACCTTCATCATCATCCATCCTTGGTAGTAGCGTCAGCTCCCAACCCTTGTCATCTTAACACATCTCCATCATAAACATACACTACAAACATTTTCAACTCTGCCCAGAAAGAAAATGTAAAATTGGGATGGGCAAAACATATACCCAATTTTACAGAAAATGGTCAGAAGTGAAAAATAAGCTTTACTGAGCATGCTCAGCATTTTTTTTTTTTTTTTTAGAAACTGAACAGAAATGATTTTTATTCATTTGGGCAACTTTGGGGGATTTTGTTGAGCATGCTCAGTTTTGCTCAAATTTTATTACTGAGCCATTTTGTTGAAAAAAGTTAACATTTTGCTTAACCCAAACAGTAGTTTTTTCTTTAGGTGAAATTACAAATGTTTGTAGTGATATACACCATTGTCATCATCACCTATCATCACCTCTTATCATCATCACCTACTCGCATTAACACTCATAACCCTTAACACTCATCCATTACCCGTATACACCTAGTAACAACATCATCAGAGCATCTTTACCCGTTCGCCAACTTGGACCGCGGCTAAAAGTTGAGCTAAAGCAAAGCTAACTAGCTGTGGCTGTTGCAACAGCACCGGTGGAGCTAAACCGCCGAGCTAAAGTAGTTAGCTCACATCAAACCAGCTCAACCGCACCAATGAAACAAACCTACCGGCCATCAAGAGTCTACTCACTCTTGGATGACCGGTAGCCATCAAAATCAAATATTGATGGCCAATATTGGTCATCAACAGTGTGTGGAACCTCTTGATGGCCGATATTAACAGCCAAGAGAGTATAGACTTTTTTGATGGCCATTATCAACCATCAAGAAAGTACACACTGTCTTGATGGCCGGTAACAGCCATAAGAGAGTGTAGACTCTCTCGGCGGCCGATAACGGTCATCAAGAGAGTGTCTACCCTCTTGATGGCCAATAACGGCCATCAAGAGAGGGTGTACTCTCTTGATGGCTGATATCGACCATCAAGAGAGGGTGTACTCTCCCGATGGCCAATATTGGCCATTGAGAGAAGGTGTACTCTTCCAATGGCCGATATTGTCCATCGAGAGAGTACACCCTCTCTCGATGGCCGATATTGTCCATTGAGAGAGTACACCCTCTCTTGATGGCCAATATTGTCCATCGAGAGAGTACACCCTCTCTTGATGGCCAATACGGCCATTGAGAGGATGGAGAGTGTGCTCTCTCAATGGCCAACATTGGCGATCGGGAGATTGTAGACTTTCTCGCTGGCCGATATTGGCTATTGGGAGAGGGTGTGCTCTCCCAATGGCCGCTATTGGCCGTTGTGTGAGTGTAGATCCCTATGGCCAATATTGGCCTTGGGGTGTACTGTAGCTTTTGCTCCCTAGCCACTAGCCAAGCTTGCGGCTAACCGTTGCTAAATGCAGCAACGGTTAGCCAAGAATCAAGCCCCGCGCCAACTTAGCCCAGGTGTAGCTTGACCCGATGCGGTTGAAGTTTGGGGCTAAAGTCCTTAGCTCGCGCTAAACCAGCCACCGATAAAGATGCTCTCACATACTTACCTCAGATACATACCTGTGCCACATTACAACATCATCAGTCATAGTCAACATCATCAGTCATAGTCAACATCATCTAGTATCATCAACAACATCCATCATCAACCATATACATACCTTACATTCTGCAGTCATCTGAACCAGACGAGTCCTATCACTATAAATAACCTGCCAAGCGATCTTGGTGGTCTTTTTGTTCTGATAGTATAGAAGGGCAGAGCTTGCACCTCCATATTCCCCTTCTCCATTCAGCAAAAGGTATTAAATTACACTTTTGAGTCTTACAGCGGCCCAGCTTGATCTGGTCAACCGCGAGAGGGAACACCGGGAAATTTTGAAACCTCCAGCTACCAGTGAAGGTTTCATGCACACCCCCCACCAACGGCGGGCCTGCTGCCTGGTTGGAAAGACCTCCACCCAGCGGTGAAGTTACCCTCACCCGTTGGTGAAGGTTTTTGAGCATACCCTCCACCGACAATGGTGGGTCAGCCGCCAGGCCACCATTCCTGGGACAGTGGGCCAACCGTATCATTGGGCCTGACATCAGAGGATAGTGGGGGGAACGCCTGGAGCTCCCGCCGTTGGCTCACGGTCAGGGTGGTCAGGCGAACAGATGGCAAACCCCCACAGTTGACCAACCTGAACCAATCAAAATATGTGGCCCAGTGGTGTAGGGATGCTGCATGACAGTTCCAAGCAACATGGGGACTCTTGGTCCTTGTGGTACCCATGTGCGTCGTCATTGGGTCGCACCTGGCTCCCAGACCGTCGCGGGTACCACAGTCCTCCTTATGTGCGTCACAGGGACGGTGCAACTGGGGATTACAAGTTGTTCTCCAAAATTGATGTCACCAGGTCGCTTTTGATCTGTTGCTTGAGCTGCAGAAAAAAGCAAGCAACTTTTTTTTTTTGAGAAAAAAAAAACCTGTTGAAAAAAAAAATGCAGAATAGTCAAAAACTGCGACCTGATAGGTATGGATACCTTGAAATTGCACCCAAATAAAACCCGTTTGAGTGCAGCGGTAGCTGCATGCCCCATGTTGGCTGATCACAACTTCCGACGGAGGCAGGCCCGAGGTTCGACCCGCGGGCTGACTCCTTTTCACAGCTGTGCACTACATCTTTTAGAGCATCCACCCCCGTACGGGTAAATCTCTAGCTAAGCAACGAGCCCCGCAGGGCTCTGCAGCTACCCTACAGGCAGGCAGCCCCCCTCGGGGCTTGGCATTGGCTCGGTTTGAAGGCCGCGGCAGTTACGGAACGGCATTCAAACCCTCGTGATCCTCGGTAGCTTAAACTCAGAATTCCTCCCAACGCCGACACGCCATGGCTCACCTCCAAGGCTTTGATTTGGACATTGAAGAAGAGGATTTCATCCGAGCACTCCTCAACAGAATTGCCCGACCTCCCATCATCAGCAATCCGGACATCCCGAGAGCCGTCATAATGCGCAATTGCATCGAGGGCCACGCCAGATTGATGAAGGACTACTTTGTCGCATCGCCGGTGTACAACAACCGGATGTTTGAGCGCCAATTCCGCATGAGCAGGCACTTATTCAATTGCTTATGTGAAGACCTCCAACGCCATCATCGTTTCTGGCTTCTCAAAGCTGTCAGTCCTTGTTTCTTTCTTCAATAGATGCCATCATTAATGTATTTTTTTTCCTTCAGGATTGTTGCGGCCAGATCGGCCTTACACCTCATCAAAAGATAACGGCTGCCATTCGACAGCTAGCTTATGGGACATCTGCTGATTCGACCGATGAATACGTTCGTCTAGGGGAAACAACTGCTCTTCGTACACTCAAATTTTTTTTAAATCACATTATTGAGATTTACGGCGCCAAGTACCTTCGAAAGCCGAACCGCGAAGAACTCACCTCCATCCTCAAAGAAAATGAAGAGAGAGGCTTCCCCGGCTGCATTGGGAGTATAGATGGCATGCACTGGGCTTGGAAGAATTGCCCAGCTGGATGGGCTGGGCAATATAAAGGAAAAGAAAAAACAACAACGATTATACTCGAGGCCGTTGCATCCAAGAGCTTACGCATTTGGCATGCGTTCTTTGGCAGTCCTGGCACCCTGAATGATATAAATGTGCTCCGAAGAAGCAACCTGTTTGACAACCTGCTTGCTGGATCTGAAGACACAATCCACTTTGAGGTCAATGGACATCAATACACGACTGGATACTATCTTTGCGATAACATATATCCGCCGTGGTCCACGTTGGTCCCATAAATCAAGCATCCTCAAGATGGAGCTTCAAAACACTTCGCAAAAACTCAAGAGGCGGCCCGGAAGGATATTGAACGGACCTTTGGAGTTCTCCAAGCCCGATGGCATATTCTGACAGTCGGATGTCGGTTGTGGGAGAAAGAGGATGTGATGAGGCTGATGCAATGCTGCATCATCCTCCACAATATGATTGTCGAGGAGCGATCACCCAAAGACAAGTTCTTGAACAATGCCAACCTCTCCGCCCAGATCATTCCAAACCACACCGATCCAAGGCTGGCACACACTTTGGTTTCGTACATTCAAAACAATCAAACCCTTCACAACGAGCACACTCATGCGCAGTTGCGAGAAGATCTCAAGATACACAACTGGCTCCTACGTGGCAATGAGGCTGTCTAGCCATCTGTTTTCTTCTCTTATCCAATTGGTCTACCAAATTGTTTTTCACTTCTTATTACTCATTGATCTTTATAAAATTCTCAATTATTTGCATTTTGATTCTGGTCACCCCAAGTTGTTTTCCAATGAATGTTCATCTTATTTTCATCGCAAAAGATTCCTATGACAACTGGAATAAAGTGAATGATGAAAGGAGTTTAGTAACAGGTAGAACTCAAGAGACATTATAGGAAAAAGAGAGGAATCACATGCTTTTGCTTTTCAAGAAGGAAAACAAACGACAAAAGATAGTAAGCAATCACTAATCTAAGGGAGGGAATTGGTTGTCTAAACTAGAAGGGATCCATGTAATGAGAGACAAGCCAAATAAGAAGGATAGAGGCAACTAATTAGAAGAGAGCCATTGTTTCTTGATATTTTTCTTCATCTTTTTAAGGACCTCTCGGGTCTCATCGTCTTCCAAGTTGAAGTCGGTCTCGCGCAACATCTTCAATTCGTTCATCACCGTCTCGCTCTCTCGGTGATACTTCTCAACCTGCCGGTGAGACTCTTGATACATTATCTTTTTTTCTTCAAGCTGAAGCTTTTTCTCTTCAATCTTCAACCGGTCCTTTGCTATATTGTTATTCTCGCGCATGATGTCGTTTCCTGTGTTCATTGCCGTAACTTGATCTCTGGAAATTGCAGCCAGATCAGCGGCACGAAGACTTAATTCATTGTCCTCGGAAGCTTCAAGTCAACGTTTCTTTGCAGCCTTTTGGCCCATAGGACGTGAAATCGACGAAGCCAAGCGGCTACTCGGGGTGCATATGCCAATGATTGTGGGTGTAGAAGGTGCATGATTGGATGGATGATCATCGTCCGTTTGATCAGAGGAGGGGACTGGAGTGGTCAGATCAGCGCGGTCGCCTCTCCATTTGGGTGCATGGCGGACCCATTGCCAAGCGGTGATTGAGTGAAAAGCAGTCCCTCTGGTTTGATCGGCATAAACGGTATGAGCGGTTGCCATCCAGTTGTCAGGCGACGAACCACTGGGAGGATTGCGCTCAATTGCTTTGTAAATAGCAGAAAACTTGAGAGTCGCAGTGTTCAAAGCAGTCCATCTGCAACAGGAATTGTCAGCTGCGTGAATCTGATACAATGAGAAAAAAAAGGTCGGTCTCACCTGGTCTTGATCTGGGCATGGTCACGGTAGTGGATCTTACTGTGAGTATTAAAATACTCCTCCATCTTCTTGTAGAAAACGGCCCCGCTCTGGTTGACTGCAAACTCCGGCTGCTCACTGACGTGGATCCATGTGATTGCAAGTTGCTCTTCCTCGCAGGCAAGCCAGTTGGGGGATCGTTTTTTCTTGCTTTGATCGGTGGTGCTGGTTGGTGGGGTACTGTCTTCGGCATCCATTTTTTTAGCAGAGGAGTGCTGAAGGAGAGAGGAGTGAGTTTTGTATCAGGTGGAGTGATTCGATGTGTGGCGAGGGACTTACAATTTTTTAAAATTGGTCTCGATGAGCTTAGCTAACGAGCCTTGGTAGGGGTTTGTAAAGTTACGAACGCCTACCGAGAATCGAGGAAAATGGTTTGTTGACGAGCCCTAACTAGGGCACGAGGGTGGGTGATACAGCCCAAAGTTGGGTAAACCCCCCTTACCGAGCGGGTTTACCGACACGGGGGTGGATGCTCTTACTAAGTATCCCTTTGGGATATCTGGTAACAATTTGGGGATATTTGGGATATCTAGTCATGGTTTTTTTTTAAATTGACCTTGCATAACATCACCATATAATAGCACCATATAACAGTGACATATAACAGAACGATATAACAGCACCAGATAACATCACCATATAACATCACAATATAACACCATATTACAACATCATATCACACTATCAAACTGACCTGTTGATCACACTGGCACATGCTTATGGTCTGTAACACTTGTCTGGGAAGTCTCACCAGCCTCACTTGACACAGCCAAGGTAGATTGGAGAAGCTGCCAAGACAAGTAATAGATTAGGGAAAGGTTTTTGGGAAACCCATCTTGGTAGGTGAGCTGGGTTATATGGTGGCTGGTTTCCACAAAACTGCACCCACTGGAGCTGCCCAACAATTGATAACATAAAAACTCTACAAAGATAATGTACTTGACATGCATGCATAGTGGTTCAAATGCAGGATAATATAGCAGTTTTTTATATAGCAGTTACATTTTTTTGAAATAAATGTTGGAGTGAATTTGATAATATTAAGCAGCATGAAGAATGATCATTACACATTTATACAATGCAATAGTGCCATAACACCCATTTGCAAAGTTTCCATGTTTTGTAGTATTTTTGCTATGTTTTCTCAGGGAAAAAGACTCTTACAAATGGTAAAACAGAAACATCAATATGGCCACTTGATTCCTGTGATTCAAGGTTTGATTTTCACATATTGGTGGGATAGTCTCACACCTTTTTTGTGTCAAGATTTGGCTTCACGCATCAAGTTTTCATAATTTAGTCATTTTTTCTGTGTTTTCTCAGGAAAAAAGACCCTTACACATGGTGAGACAAAAACATAGATATGGAAAATTGATACCAGTGAATCAAGGTTTCATTTGAATATTGGGGTGAGATAGTATCACATGTTTTGCCTGTGAAGATTTGGCTTCGCGCATCAAAATTTCACAATTTGCCCATTTTTTCTGTGTTTTCTTGGGAAAAAAGACCCTCATGACACATGGTAAAAAAAACATACATATGGAAATTTGATGCCTGTGAATCAAGCTTAATTTTTCATATGGTGGTGCGTTAGTATCACAAGTTTTTCCTGTCAAGACTTGGCTTCATGCATCAAAATTTCAAAAATAACCTATTTTTCCCATGTTTTCTCAACAAAAAAGACCCTTGCACATGGTGAAAAA
Source organism: Puccinia coronata f. sp. avenae (assembly GCA_002873125.1). NCBI lineage: Eukaryota > Fungi > Basidiomycota > Pucciniomycetes > Pucciniales > Pucciniaceae > Puccinia > Puccinia coronata. The sequence continues at coordinate 39,279 of PGCI01000329.1, read as the reverse complement.
AAATCATAGATATGGCCAATTGATGCCTGTGAGTTGAGATTTGATTTTCATAGAGTGGTGTGGTAGTATCACATGTTTTCTCTGTCAAAGTTTGGCTTCACCCATCAAAATTTTACAAATTACCTATTTTTCCTGTGTTTTCTCAGGAAACCAGACCCCTAAACATGATGAAAAAGAAACACAGATATAGCCAATTGATTTCTGTGAGTAAATTAATGTTTGGTTAGCATACTGTGGTGGGTTAGTATCACATGTTTTGCCTGTCAAGATCTGGCTTCATGCATCAAAATTTCACACTGTACCCATTTTTTCTTTGTTTTCTTGGGAAAAAAGACCCTTGCACATGGTGAAATAAAGACATAGATATGTACATTTGATGCCTGTGAGTCAGTCTTCATTTTGCATATAGTGGTGTGGTAGTATCACCATCGACAAGACATGGCTTCACTCATCAAAATTTGACAAATTACCTATCTTTCCTATGTTTTAACAGGAAACAAAACCCTTGCACATGGTGAAACAAAAAAAATTGATATGGGAAATTGATGCCTATGAGTTGAGGCTTGATTTTCATATAGTGTTTTGGTAGTAGCACACATTTTTCCTGTCAAGATTTGGCTTCACACATCAAAATTCCATAAATTATCTATTTTTCAAGGGTTTTCTCAGGAAAGAAGACCCTTGCATATGGTGAAACATAAGCATAGATTTTTCCCATTGATTCCTGTTGGTCAAGGTTTGATTTTCATGTAATGGTGTGGTAGTATCACATGTTTTGCCTGTCAAGATTTGGCTTCACACATCAGGGGGTTTCAAAGTTGGCGCGCGCGTGCATGCAAGCCACTTTGCATACCCAATTTGGCGGGGCGACTTGCAAGAAAATTGTGCAAGCCGGCATTCAATTTTTCCCTTGAATGCCGGCTTGCAAAAGAAGTGCAAGACATCGTGCATCTCAGCTCCCTCTCAACAGCATCCCCACAACCCACTGCCGATATCACCCAAAGCACCACACTTACTCTCAATAACACCATAAGCGTTCTACAACATCCTAAAGCTCCCCTGAAGCACTCTTGATGCCACAAAAAAACGACCAAAATAAACAAAAAGCACCTAAAAAACAACCAATCTCCTGGGACCGAGACGGTGTCGATGGCGGTGACTCAAGCATCACAATCATTCTTGATTGGTTAGGAACCAGTAACAACTACCTGCAATGGCGTGGTGATGTAGAATGAGGAATCACCAAAACCCAACTATGCTCTGAGATCCTTCAAATCATGCAGGAGCATGGGATTACTCACTGCAACTCCAAAGGTTTTTCTGTTCCTATTTATCTTACACCGTTCATCTACTAACTCATTGTTCTCTTCCTTTTCTCTAGGAATCTGCCAAAAGCTTGGTGATCTCCAGGCGTCCTACAACGCCGCATGCGACTGGAAAAAAAATACCGGACAAGGTATCCTGGCCAGAGACAAGATCAATGGTGTAAGGACCGTCCAAGGTGAGCTCATTGATACAGTTCAGGTTGATGTTTTTGCTGATCAACATGAACTGTTAGCCAAGGTGCTTGAAATCTGCCGTCATTGGGACAGTCTTGATCCCATAATGAGCTCCAGATCTGTTACCGAACCACTCCACGTCCGGTCCTCTCTTACTGGTGACCAACCAAGAGGTCAGCAGTTGAGCGGTGACCAACCAAGCGGTCACCCACCCAGCGATGAGAGTGCTGACGCACCCGCCCACAAACCAACTAGTGGGGCAATCACATCTGATCTTCCTGAGAATCCTCTTGACGGCTTGGAATCCAGTGCAACTCCTGCTGCAACAAAGAAGAAGAACTCCAAGAAGCAAGGATCAACAGCTGGCAGTAGCCGTTCTAAAGCAAATGCCAAAAGACCTAAAAAAAGAAGATTACAACCAAGGAACTATACATGAAGTCCATGGTCAGCAAATGACAAGCCAATGTCACCAGGGCGCAAGCAGAAGCAAGTAAAGTCAAAGTCTCCTACATGAAGGAGCTTCGCAGTCACGGGTTGAGCCTGGAGGAGATTGAGAAGAAAGTTGCCGAAGAGTTTTCACGCCTTGCCAACATGGAGAATCCTGATGATTCCAGCTCTTAATTATCCGATTCCAATGACTCTAGTGAATAGCTTGACCAACCTTTAGATTTAATCATTCTAGTGAATAGCTTGACCCAAAATTTATAGTTTTCTATGGGAAGACAGATGTTTTAGAATGAGATTGACTGAGTAGAACTTTTTTCTTTCTTTTTTCTTTCTTTCTTGTGTCGTTCTTGTGTTGGTTTTCTTTTCCTGAAATGAGTTTTTTTTTGCAAAATACCAACCAATTCATTTTAAAGAGGATCAATCACTCTCATTGTTGACACACAGAGTCAATCTTGCTCAAACAATCATTTCTCTTTGATTGTAACTTTTTGAGATCAAAATTGATCAATTGATATTAATTTGATCTATTGTTGGTCTTGGAGAGGAAAGTACACCAAAGCAAAGATAGGTATGGGAAACAACAGATAGAGTGATAAGAAACGGAGCGAGATAACAGATTGAGGGACGTGAGTGAAAAAAGAAATATAATTTTAATCTAAGTAGTCAATGACTTCTTGAAAAACTCGGTTGCAAAGTTGATTCCCCAAGCTGGCTCGTCCTCTCCTAGGTCCATCTGTTTCTTGCTCAATCTCCTCATCATCCTCCAGTTTGGGTGTATTGTAAACATCTGGAGAGCTATTGCCAAGGAGGAAGTTGTGGAGGATCACACAAGCACTTATCCAGTGGTTAATCTTGCCCAACAATCCTATGGAGCTCAGATCCTTTTGTAGGCCTTGTAGACTCTGAAATCAACCTTTCAAGATGCCTATGCAATGTTCATTGCAAACCCTCAAAGAGGCTAAGTGCTGATTGAATTTTTTATTTGGTTGTGGCATTGGGCCGTTTGCTGGTTGTTTAAATGCCGGAATAAGGTTCTCTGAAGTTGGAAAACCTGAATCGCCAATGAGATATTCCCCGGCAAGAACAAGGAACGTTGTTTCAGGTTTAGCTCCGAGTTTTCCCAAAGACGTGTGTCATGGCAGCATCCTAAGGGAAAAGGGAGGTAACACATTAACAAAACAAGACAGAAATCTAATTGGATTGGTCATGAGCTTACCTGGCCATCCCGATAAACAGTAAAGTATCCTTTTTGTCTCGTCACAAACAATCAATGCTGCAAGGCCGTAGCTTCCTTTCCAAGAATAGTAATCTTGAGAATCAACAGATGGTTTCTTGTCCAGTGGAAAAAGAGTACCGTCCACAAATCCAACACATTGCTTGAAGCCGGTGTAGCTGCCGATATGGGAAGAGATCTCCTGCCGTCCATGAACATCCAGCCAGCACACGTATTTACTGAAATGGAAGGTTATGAGTGTAGAATTAGATAATAATCAAAAAGAAAATCAACTTACGATTGGAGAGAGAGGATTGATTCAACTACACGTGAGCAGTAAAGTATGACTGCTCCCTTGGAGATGCGGAAGAATCAAGACAGCATCCCTACAGAAGAACCGTTTCCAAAGGTGCCCATTCTCTTGAGTGTAACCATGAGTTGATCCTTCACCGGCCTCTGCGGGATGTTGGATTGGTTGTGAAAAACTGGATGGGACTTGATCTTGTCCAGGAGTTGATAAAAAGAATTTTGGGTCATTTGGAACTCTTGCTTGAAGCAAGCCTCATCCAAGTCAAGCAGGAAGGAGCCAATGTTGGGAGCTCGTATGATACAAACACGTTCCTTCATATAGCGCCGCTTCTTGAGATGGATCAGTGCAACAAGAGCATCCCCGAGATCACTTTCTTCACCTGAGGAGTCTTCATTGGGTTCCTTCCAGAGAGAGTTGATGATTGATCCATTGATTTGAGCGCGAATGATCTGGGTCATTCTTTTGATAGCTTTTGCGTGTTCTGTTTCTCGTGGCATGGTAAGAGAGTAGATCAAAAAGGGGTGGTTGATCTTTGTGGTTTGAGTTGAGTTTTTTTGGCAGAGTTGGCGTATGCAAGGCAACCTACCTTCCTGAGACCAAATTTGGGGTGCTCAAAGTACTTTTTTATTTTTGCGGGGTGCAAGTCATTATGCAAAATTGACTGCATGCACGCGCGGGCCAACTTTGAATCCCACTATCAAGATATCACAAATTACTCATTTTTCCTGTGTTTTCTCAGGAAAAAAGACCCTTACACATGGTGAAAAAAAACAGAGATATGGAAAATTGATGACTGTGAGCCAAGGGATGATTTTCATACAGTGGTGTGGTAGTACCATGCGCTTTTCCTGTCAATATTTGGCTTCATGCATCAAAATTTCACAAATTACCTATTTTTCCGGTGTTTTCTCAGGAAAAAAGACCCTTTCACATGGTGAAACAAAAACATAGATATGGCCAATTGATGCCTGTGAGTCAAGGTTTGATTTTCATATTGTAATGGGGTAGTATCAAGCATTTAGCCTGTCAAGATTTGGATTCACGCATCAAAATTTCACATTTTACCCATTTTCTCTGTGTTTTCTCAGGAAAAAGAAGCTTGAACATGGTGAAACAAAAAAAAAGATATGGTCAATTGATGCCTGTGAGTCAAGGTTTGATTTGCATATAGTGGGGGGGTAGTATCATGTGATTTGCCCATCAAGATTTGGCTTCACACATCAAAATTTCACAAATTACCCATTTTTAATTTTTTTCTGTGTTCTCTCAGGAAAAAAGATGCTTGAACATGGTGAACCAAAAAAAGAGATATGGAAAATGTAAACCTGTGAGTCAAGGTTTGATTGGCATATACTTATGTGGTAGGATCATTAGTTTTGCATGTCAAGACTTGGCTTCACACATTAAAATTTCACAAATTAACTTTTTTCCCTATGTTTTCTTAGGAGAAAAGACCATTACAAATGGTGAAAAAAAAACATAGATATGTCCAATTGATGGCTGTGATCCAAGGCTTGTTTTTCATATACTGGTATGGTAGTATTGGATGTTTTGCCTCTCAAGATTTGGCTTCACACATGAAAATTTTGCAATTTGAACATTTCTGCTGTGTTTTCTCAACAAGACAAGACCCTTTTGCATGATAAAACAAAGACATCAATATTCCCAATTGATGCCTGTGAGTCAGGGTTTTATTTCCATATAGTTTTTTGGTAGTATCACACCTTTTGCCTGTCAAGATTTGGCTTCACACATCACAATTTCACAATTTACCCATTTTTTCTGTGCTTTCTTGAGAAAAAAGAGCCTTTCACATGGTGAAACAAAACCATAGAACTGGCCAATTGATTCCTGAAATCTAAGGTTTGATTTTCATATAGTTTTGTGGTAGTATTACATGTTTTGCCTGTCAAGACTTGGCTTCATGCATCAAAATTCCAAAAATTACATATTTTGCCTATAATGTTTTCTCAGGAAAAAAGACCCTTACACATGGGGATACAAAAACATCAATATGGCCAATCAATGATTGTGATCAGTTTTGTTCTGAATATTCTGCTGTGGTAGTATCACAAGTTTTGCCTGTCAAGATTTGGCTTCATACATCAAAATTTCACAAATGACACATTTCTTCTGTGTTTTCTTGCAAAAAAAGACCCTTCCACATGGTGAAACAAAAATAAAGATATGCCCAATTGATTCCTTTGAGTCAAGCTTCATTTTGCCTATAGTGGTGTGGTGGTATCATGCATTTTTCCAATCAAGATTTGGCTGCACACATCAAAATTTCACAAAATACCCATTTTTGCTGTGTTTCCTCACAAAAAAAGACCTTTGCACATGTAAACCAAAAACATACATATGTGCATTTGATGCCTGTGAGTAAGGGGTTGATTTTCATATAGTGGTGTGGTAGTATCATGCACCTTGCCTGTTAAGATTTGGCTTCACACATCAAAATGTCACAAATTACCCATTTTTCCTGTATTTTCTCAGGAAAAAACAGGAAAAACATGTGATAATGCAACACCACTACATGAAAAGTGAACTTTGACTCACAGAAATAAATTTAAATTGGCCATATCTATGTTTTTGTTTAATCCTGTGCAAGGGTCTTTTTTCCCAAGAAAACACAGAAAAAATGGGTAAATTGTGAAGTTTTCATGTGTGAAGCCAAATCTTGACAGGCAAAACGTGTGATACTACCCCACCACAATATAAATATCAAACCTTGACTCAAAGGCATCAATTGAAATATACATGTTTTTTGTTTCACCATGTGCAAGGGTCTTTTTTCCTGGGGAAACACAGAAAAAATGGGTAATTTGTGAAATTTTGATGCGTGAAGCCAAATCTCAACAGGCAAAACACGTGATACTACCACACCACTGTATGCAAATCAAAACTTGACTTACAGGAATCAATTGGCCTTATCTATGTTTTTGCTTCGCCATGTGTAAGGGTTAATTACTTTCCAGAGAAAACAAAGAAAAAATGGGTAAATTGTGAAATTTTGATGTGTTGAGCCAAATCTTGGCTGGAAAAATGTGTGATAATCCCACACCACCATATGAAAATCAAACCTCTACTCACAGGCATCACTCAGAATTATTATGTTTTTGTTCCACCATGTGCAAGGGTCTTTTTTTGTGAGAAAACATAGCCAAAATAGGTCATTTGTGAAATTTTGATGCGTGAAGCCAAGTCTTGACAGGAAAATTACACTTGTGATACTATCACACCACTATATGCAAAATGAAACTTGACTCACAGGCATCAATTGGCCATATCTATTTTTTTGTTTCACCATGTGCTGCAAGGGTCTTTTTTCCTGAGAAAACACAGGAAAAATAGGCAATTTGTGAAATTTTGATGTGTGAAGCCAAATCTTGACAGGAAAAGCGCATGGTACTACCACACCACTGTATGAAAATCATCCCTTGGCTCACAGTCATCAATTTTCCATATCTCTGTTTTTTTTCACCATGTGTAAGGGTCTTTTTTCCTGAGAAAACACAGGAAAAATGAGTAATTTGTGATATCTTGATAGTGGGATTCAAAGTTGGCCCGCGCGTGCATACAATTTTCCATATCTATTTTTTTTCACCATGTGCAAGGGTTTTGTTTCCTGTGAAAACACAGGAAAAATAGGTAATTTGTCAAATTTTGATGAGTGAAGCCAAGTCTTGAAGGTGATACTACCACACAAATATATGAAAAATGAAGACTGACTCACAGGCATCAATTGGCCATATCTATTTCTTTCTTTCACCATGTGCAAGGGTCTTTTTTCCCAAGAAAACAAAGAAAAAATGGGTACAGTGTGAAATTTTGATGCGTGAAGCCAGATCTCGACAGGCAAAACGTGTGATACTAACCCACCACAGTATGCAAATCAAAAATTTACTCATAGAAATCAATTGGCCATATCTATGTTTCTGTTTCATCATGTTTAGGGTTAATCTTGTTTCCTGAGAAAACACAGGAAAAATAGGTAATTTGTAAATTTTTGATGGGTGAAGCCAATTCTGGACAGGCAAAACATGTGATACTACCACACCACTATATGAAAATCAAAACTCAACTCACAGGCATCAATTGGAAATATCTATGTTTTTGTTTCACCATGTGCAAGTGTCTCTTTTGTTGAGAAAAATGGGAAAAAAAGGTTATTTGTGAAATTTTGATGCGTGAAGCCAAGTCTTGACAGGAAAAACTTGTGATACTAACACACCACTATATGAAATATGAAGCTTGGCCCACATGAATCAATTGGCCACATGTATGTTTTTTTCACCATGTGTGAGGGTCTTTTTTCCCAAGAAAACACAGAATAAATGGGTAAATTGTGAAATTTTGATGCGTGAAGCCAAATCTTCACAGGCAAAACATGTTATACTACCCCACCCCAATATGCAAACAAAACCTTGATTCACTGGCATCAATTTTTCATACCTGTGTTTTTGTCTCACCATGTGTAAGCTCACTACCTACCCTACAATATATCCCTTACAAGATACTGAGTAAGACATTAAGGGATATATGGGATATCTTCTAGTGGTCAAGTTTTTCAAACCACCCTCATATAACATCACTATATTGAAGAAATAAAGGAACTAAATTTATATTTCTTCAGTTAGATAGTAGTTACATGATAAGAGTATGATAAAGAATATGAACTATTACCTAAAGGCAGACACTATAGCGTCTAACTAAGTTATGATAAGAATAAAAAGTTGATGATATTCTGCTGTTGAGCAGTGGGATGATATGTTAAAGTATCTTGAGAGTGAGAATAGAAGTGGTAATAACTTGGGGTAAGGTAAGCAATAGTTTTAAGAGATGCGTTGAACTAAGGGAAGCTTTCTATTGAGAAAGTAAAAATCAAGCATAAGTCGCTTGAAGTAAGGGAGGTAATAACAAAAGAGAGCTTATCAATATCTTACAAAGAAGATGGAGAGAGCTCTTGGTTATTGATGGTATCAACGTTCTTAGTTGGAGTGATCTCAGGTTTATCAACCTGAACAATAGATCTAAAAAGTGATAAAGATTGTCTTAGTGAAGAGATTGATCTTTTGAGTAAAAAGTTTTGTTAAGTAACTTGTACTTAAAAGTTATGACAGTAGTTGGTCTTTGTATGATTGATATACAAATGAGATTTTATACAATGATTGTTTATAGGATGAATTCATCTGGAGATAAAATAAGTAGAATGTAAATATGAGGGAATTGACTAATGATAAGATGAGACGTACTTACAAATCATTGTGATCCTTATTGCCGCAACAATGGCTGTGAGTTGATTGTCTGCTGTAATGGCCTTGGATTGAGTGATGATCTTTCTGTGAGAGTTTTAAACTCTTGACGTCATTATGATTGCTTATGGCTATTGGGCAAAAATTAAATAAGGATTTTATTTAATTTAGGCTTTTTGCGAGATAAAACTCATGAAGATTTGATCTCTTTGCAGAGCTGTTGGCTGAAGGAGTCATATTCCAACACATATCACCATATCATATAACTGTCACATAAAAATATCATATCACTGTCATATCACAAGATAACTCCATCATATCACTATCATATCACAAGATAACACTATTGTAAGCACTGTCAGCATTGACCAGTCAAACATTGCTGGCCAAGCAGTGCTCAAACCGCCGTGTTCAACAAGTGATCTTGGACACGCACCATCCAACCAAAACCCATGCTGGCCATTCAAGCATGTCTGCCCAATCAGTTCCTGGCTGGTGGTGACCGGTTGCAGTCAAACCAATTGGACAGGCCCATCCAACTGGCTGGCACAGGTTTTGTTCAAACCGTGCCTGTCCAATCACTGGTCAAACACAGATGTTCAAGAACTTCTCAAACAGCTGTGTTTGAAAAATCAATGCCAGCAGGAAAGCTTACCTTAATCCAAGATTGCATCAACTAAGGATTTCAGTAATACTCAAGTTTCCACATGTCAACTGCCGGCATTTGAGCAAGTTTTTATTGCAGTGGCTTTCCCAGTGCATTTCCAAAAGAAGTGCTTGACCTGATCAAAAAGTGCAACAAAATTGGTAAACTCCATGCAAAACGTCTGTAATAATGTGGACAACTTTCCAGTGCAATGGGCAGATTGCTACTCCATGCAAAACATTAGTACAAATGTTTTGCATGGAGTTTAGAAATTTTTTTGCCTTGTTGATCAGGTCAAGCACTTCTTGTGGAAATGCACTGGGGCAAGCTGATTCAGTTTTCCTCCTTTTGCTGCCCTCTGCTCCCTGATTGTCAGCCTCTGTGATGCCAAGGGCTAGTACCTTTTAGCTACACAAGGTGATAAGAGCGCAAATGATGGGTAGAGTGGGGTATTTTCATGTAGAAAAGTAGTAAAGAAAGAAATAAAAAGAATATAATTCTTTTTTATAGAGGGGCCTGCTGGCGCAGGGGTGTTTGTAGGTGCCCTCTAAATCAGAGATCTGCTAAGCAGGGTGGTATCTGATTAAGCAAACATTGGGTTTCTGCGTAACAGAAGGTGGTACCAAAGTGCTTTTCCAATTAAGGAACCAGAATGGGGGCAGAAGGATAAAAGAAGTACTCACCATTGCTTCTTTTAAGCCAAAAAGCCACGTAGGGGGGTGAAGTAGAGCTGCTGGGTAGATTGAAGGGTTTCTGCGCAGGAGCTGGACACGTAGGATGGTTGATTTAATAAGAACACCACGGATAAAACAGGCAAAACAGGGAAGAGTAACTGAAATAAGGACAGGACACGGCGTAACTGATTGACTGTAATACTAAATGATGATGATGAACAACATTTGGCGTGGAAAGAGGGCTCTATATATACTAATTTCACTCATAGTAGAGGACCTTTCTTGCCTGTGTGCGTGTAGTTGCTATATTTCAGCGCAATGTGGCCAATTTGGGAGATTGGCACTAACAAGGCTCATCCCAATGGCACTGCTGATCATTATTTCAGCGTCACAATTGCTTTTAATGACCTTAATAACCTATTTGGTCATTGTAACTAAGGTACATAGCAACACTGACGTGTAATTGTATCTGAAATGGGCCACAGACGCCTGAAATGGGCCACAAATGGCTATGGCCAATCTTTAAAGGCCACGCTGGCTATGTTAATCTTAGGTATTCAAGGTTTTTATTAATTAAACCTTGCAAATACGTCATGTAGAATCTACCTGTACACTGGTTATGCTTGTACAGTGCCCGGCAATATATTTTCAATAATAGAAAAAAAAATTATAACTCAACCAAAAAGACAGTTAGTTCTACAGTTTTTTTGAAGCATATAGACATTGGGCTTGTGCAAATGAACATGTGGAAAGAAATGCAAAAGATCATCAGAGTATTTTTATTCTAATTTTATTGATCATTGCCAAAAAGAAAAATCAAAGGGTTTTGGGGAAAAAAATAAGCAAAAATAAGAAGGGCGTACTCAATGAGTTGGAAAGAGTGATTATGAAAGAAAAAACAAAAAAAGTTAAAAATACAGAACTGACAGCAGTCAGTTGCCTTGCCAAGTCGGCCCAATCGTTTTGCAGGTTTCCAATGGCTCCGTTTAGTCATGTATCTTCAGGACAGAGTTCTTGGCCAATTGAGGGTGAGCTGACTGTGTTGAATGTTGATCCAGGATCAAGAAGCAAGGTTGCTGGTTGGATTTGCCGTCGAGCTGGTGACTGTGTGGGTGTGGTTGATTGCGTTAAGGCTGCGGCTCCGTGCGCTACCAAAACAGTGCCCAGCAATTAACAAAAATTTATTGCCAGGCACTGTACATACCTGGTAACTAGGTAATTGCCTATTGCCACGCATTTGGCCAATTTCCAATTGGATTATATAATCCACACACGGGGTTGGAGGTTTAAACCCCAATTGGGCTTAACTCTTGAACTATACACAACACCTCAATTATAAGTCCATAATTGGTCCTTTCACATACAGTATGCATATATATCAAGTACATATGTGTGTAATGTGCATTTGTGACACATGGGTGTGGCCAATTGTTACAAGTAATTGGTTCAAGGTGAAGGAGTAGGAATTTAGGGGTACTTCCAGTGAGGGACCCTACATTATTTTACATGAGGATTCAGAATATGACATAATATTCTAAGTTATCCTCAAGGTTTAGAAGTTATTCATAATTTCTGTAAAAAATCGTTATTTATTTTAGTTCTAACTTATTTTTAAGGGTCCAGAACTTTGTTAATGTTTTTGGGTAAAAATAAGGTTACTAATTATTACTCTTAATTTTATGTGTTACTATGGTTACCTTATGATTATTCCTTATTATTATAGTTATTTCAGGTCTATTTGTGATCAATTATTAGAATATGTACTATTTTCAGGGTTGGTATATATGGTAATAATGTTGTTTTTATTTTTTGTGTTTTTCCATTAATTTCTATAGTACTAGTGCTGCTTTGTCAGGTTGTCTCTGACTCAGTAGCAAGCTGACACTGATGTCACACAAAGATAATGTCCTTTTTATTTTCCAAAATCCCTTTCCCATCTGCTGTTTCCTCCCTGCAGACATCCATTTATACCATTCCCGGCCTTTTCTGCAACCCGCACTGTGACACCATGCAACCCTACTACCATCCATTTCTGTTCTCAAATGCAAAAGTACCCAACAGTCACCAACAACCAAAAGGCTATTTGCCACAAGTGCTTTCTGCGTTTGGTGCTCTATAGTCTCAATTTTACAATCCTGTCATTGCGGCAAAACCTTTAGTATCCTACAGCCTGTCAAGATTGGGCTTCACACATCAGAATTTCACAAATTACCAATTTTGCCCTTGTTTTCTCAGGAAAAAAGACCCTTTCACATGGTGAATTTTAAACCTAGATATTATCAATTGATGCCTGTGAGCCAAGGATTGATTTGCATATAGTTGTGGGGTAGTATCAGACGTTTTGCCAGTCAAGATTGGGCTTCACACATCAACATTTCACAAATTACCTATTTTTCCTGTGTTTTCCCATGAAAAAGACCCTTGCACATGGTGAATCAAAAATACAGATATAGTCAATTGAGGCCTCTGAGTCAGGGGTTGATTTCCATATAGTGGTGTTGCACTATCATGCCTTTTGCCTGTCAAGACTTGGCTTCACACATCAAAACTTCCCAAATTAGCTGTTTTTTCTGCGTTTTCTCAGGAACAAAGAACCTTTTAACATGGTGAATCAAAAGTATAGATATGGCCAATTTATTCCTGTGAGCCAAGGCTTTATTTGCATATAGTTCTGTGGAAGTATCATGCCTTTCTCCTGTCAAGATTGGGCTTTGTGCATCAAAATTTCATTGATTCACCATGTGCAAGGGGCTTTATGCGTGAGGCCCAATCTTGACAGGCAAAAGGCATGATACTAACACAACACTATATGAAAATTAAATCTTGGCTCACAGGCATCAACTGGCCATATCTATTTTTTTGCTTCACCATGTAACAGTGTCTTTGTTCCTGAGAAGACACAGAAAAAATGGGTAATTTGTGAACTTTCAATGCGTGAAGCCAAGTCTTGACAGGCAAAAGGAATGATACTTCAACACAACTAGATGGAAATCAAACCCTGACTCAGAGGCATCAATTGGCTTTGTCTGTGTTTTTGATTCACCATGTTCAAGGGTCTTTTTCCTGGGAAAACACAGGAAAAATAGGTAATTTGTGAAATTGTGATGTGTGAAGCCAAATCTTGACAGGCAAAAAATGTGATACTACCACACCACTGTATGAAAATCAAACCTTGGCTCACAGGCATCAATTGTCAGCTTGCTACTATGTCAGAGCCAACCTGACAAAAGTAACATAAAAAGAGACATTATTACCACAATATTAAGACCCATTTATATGACTAATAATGTACAAAAAACTCAGTTTACTTATTTTTATCCAATAAGCTTAGCAAAGTCCTGGCACCATAAAAATAAGTAATAAATTAAAATAATAACTACTTTTTACAAAAATACTAAATAACTTCTAAACCTTGAGGATAACTTAGAATATTATGTCATATTCTGAATCCTCATGCAAATTAATGTAGGGTCCCTCACTGGAAGTACCCCTAAATTCCTACTCCTTCACCTTGAACCAATTACCCGTAAGAATTGCCCACAAACATATGTCACACGGACATTACACACGTATGTACTTGTTATATATGCATACTATATGTGAAATGACCAATTATGGACTTATAATTGAGGTGTTGTGTATAGTTTGGGAGTTAGGCCCAATTGGGGTTTAATCCTCCAACCCCGCGCGTGGATTATATAATCTAATTGGAAATTGGCCAAATGCGTGGAAATAGCTAATCCCCTAGTTACCACACGTGTACAGGTGTAACTAGGGTACTAGTAGATTCTACGTGGTTTATTTACAAGGTTTCATTAATAAAAACCTTGAATACATAAGAGTAACATAGCTAGCGTGGCCTTTGATGATTGGCCATAGCCATTTGTGGCCCATTTGCGTCATTTGTGGCCCATTTCAGATACAAATACACGTCAGTGTTGCTATGTACCTTAGTTACAATGACCAAATAGGTTATTAAGGTCATTATAAACACTTGTGACGCTGAAATAATGATCAGCAGTGCCATTGGGATGAGCCTTGTTAGTGCCAATCTCCCAAATTGGCCACATTGCGCTGAAATATAGCAACTACACGCACACAGGCAAGAAAGGTCCTCTACTATGAGTGAAATTAGTATATATAGAGCCCTCTTTCCACGCCAAATGTTGTGCATGATCATCAGTTTATATTACAGTCAATCAGTTACGCCGTGTCCTGTCCTTATTTCAGTTACTCTGCCCTATTTGCCTGTTTTATCTTTGGTGTTCTTATTAAATCAACCATCCTACGTGACCAGCTCCTGCGCAGAAACCATCCAATCTACCCAGCAGCTCTACTTCACCCCCCTACGTGGCTTTTTGGCTTAAAAGAAGCAATAGTGAGTACTTCTTTTATCCTTCTGTCCCCATTCTGGTTCCTTAATTGGAAAAGCACTTTGGTACCACCTTCTGTTACGCAGAAACCCAATGTTTGCTTAATCAGATACCACCCTGCTTAGCAGATCTCTGATTTAGAGGGCACCTACAAACACCCCTGCGCCAGCAGGCCCCTCTATAAAAAAGAATTATATTCTTTTTATTTCTTTCTTTACTACTTTTCTACGTGAAAATACCCCACTCTACCCATCCTTTGCACTCTTATCACCTTGTGTAGCTAAAAGGTACTAGCCCTTGGCATCACAGAGGCTGACATCAATTTCCATATCAATGTTTTTGATTCACCAGGTGCAAGCTAAGGGTCTTTTTTCCTGAGAAAACACGGGAAAAAAAGGTAATTTGTGAAATTTTGATGCATGAAGACCAATCTTGACAGGCAAAAGGCATGATAATACCACACCACTATATTCAAATCAAACCTTGGCTCACAGGCATGAAGTGGCCATATCTATTCATCTGATTCACCATGTACAAGGGTCTTTATTCCTGAGAAAACACAGGAAAAAAAGGTAATTTGTGAAATTTTGATGCATGAAGCCAAATCTTGACAGGCAAAAGATGCAATACTACCACACCACTATATGAAAATTAAACCTTGGCTCAAAGGCATCAATTTTCTATATCTTTGTTTTTTCTTTCATCATGTGCAAGGGTCTTTTGTCCCAAGAAAAGGAAGAAAAAAAGGTAATTTTTGACATCTTCATGCATGAAGCCAGTTCTTGACCAGCAAAACACGTGATACTACCACACCACTATATGAAAAACAAACCTTGGCTCACAGGCATTGATTTACCATATCTATGTCTTTGATTCACCATGTGCAAGGGTCTTTTTTCCTGAGAAAACAAGGTAAAAAATAGGTAATTTGTGAAATTTTGATGCACAAAGCGACATCTTGGAAGGGAAAAGGCATGATACTACCACACCACTATATTCAAATCAACTCTAATTGGCTCTGATAAATCAATTGGCCATATTTATGTTCTTGATTCACCATGTGAAAGGGTCTTTGTTCCAGAGAAAACACAGAAAAAATGGGTAATCTGGGAAATTGCATGTGTGAAGCCAAATCTTGACAGGCAAAACACATGTTACTACCACACCACTGTATGAAAATCAAATCTTGGCTCACAGGCATTAATTGGCCATATCTATGTTTCTGATTCACCATGTGCAAGGGTCTTTTTTCCTCAGAAGACACGGGATAAATAGGGAATTTGTGAAATTTTGATGCGTGAAGCCCAATCTTGACTGGCAAAAGGCAGTATACTACCACACCACTAGATTCAAATCAATGCTTGGCTCACATCAATTTTCCATATCTAGGTTTTTGATTCACCATGTGCAAGGGTCTTTCCTCCTGAGAAAATGCAGAAAAAACGGGTGATTTGCAAAATTTTGATGCGTGAGCCCAATCTTGACAAGCAAAACACGCAATAATACCACACCACTAAATGAAAATCAAACCTTGGCTCAAAGTCATAAATTTTCCATTTCTATTTTTTATGTTTCACCATGTGCAAGGGTCTTTTTACCTGAGAAAACACAGAAAAAAAATGTAATTTGTGATATATTCATGCATAAAGCCAAATCTTGACAGGCAAAACATGTCATAATACCACACCACTTTATCCAAAATGAAAATTGACTCAAAGCTATCAATTGGCCATATCTATTTTTTGATTCACCATGTGCACAGGTCCTTTTTCTGGAGGAAACACAGAGAAAATAGATATATTTGTGAAAGTTTGATGTGTGAAGCCAAATCTTGACATGCAAAAGGCGTGATACTATGGATCAACTGAAAATTGTCCGGTCGTTGACTCGCGGGTGTCCGGGAGGCAGTTTGAGTTAACGACTGGACGGGAAGGGTTAACCCCCGGACAGCGGGGGTTGAAATTGCCAGTCTTTTTTTTTCTAGACAGGGTCAGCTGTTGACCCAAGCCTGTCCGTGCGTATCACTCAACGGACAACTCGCTTGCGCTACGGCGATCTCACTCGACTCAATCAAGTAAGTACCCCTACCCATCTTTCCTTCTTTCCTCACCCTCTTGCTGCCATTGCCCAGAATCCATCCCTGTTTTATATTTGAAAAAAAGTACTTCAAAGATGCTTGAGCTTGATCTGAGTCTTGCAGACAATCCTGCCGCGGACAATCCGGATGATGCGACAGGTCCTTCTATTTCCAACACCGCTGGCGTTTCCAACGAGACACACAGGTGTGATGATGAGGCTGAACAGCTTCAACAAGAGTTTGAATTGCATGCCAAATCAATGGAAGAAATTCATAAAAAAATTGTCTCCAAGAAATTGGCATCAAAAGCTTTCAGTAATCTTGCGAAGCACACTGCCAAAAATTGAAAAGCTAAGGATCGATCTAGTACTCAGCAAAGACCTCACCAACCAATCAGCGGCAAGGTCAAGAATCTAATTGAAAAAGAGATACTTGAAAATGGCAAGAAACAAGTCGAGGTTGCTAAGTCCTTCAACATATTGGACTGACAAGTCCAACGCATCATCAATGATGCTCAAAATGGCAAACCGACTGCTTCAACCAACCCACGTGGGTCAAAATCCAAGTTAACAACCAACGTGATCACCTCCGTTCTCTTGTTGCTTGAGCAGGACCCAAGTACTACACTCAAAAAGCTTGCTGAACACGTTAAAGCCAAATTCAATATTCAAGTTTCACCTGCGGCCATCCAGAAGACCCTCAAATCAATTGAAGTCACCTGGAAGACCGTCACTCCCATTCCACAAAAGTGGAATGAGGCCGCTTTCCTTCAGCAACGACATGATTATGTCTTGAACCGTGTGACCAATGTGGGTCAGAAACTTATTTTTATTGATGAGTCTGGGTTCAACTCCCAGACTCATCCTTCGCATGGCTATGCTGAAAGTGGTATGTTTTCTTTCTATCTTCTTGCTAATATTGTCTCTGGTACTGATTAAAAAAATAAAAATAAAAAACAGGACAAGCAGCAGCCTTCAAAACAAACACAAGGGGTAGCATGATCAATCTACTCGATGCTATGTCCAAGGAGGGGATGATCTACTTTGAATTGCTCAATGAGGATGGAAAAAAGAAGACAGGAACGAGTGCCATTGACATATGCAACTTTCTCATTTGACTCAAGGATCACTGCCCCGATGGATCAATCATTGTCATGGACAATGCAAGGATCCACGGAGGGGACGACTTCAAAAAGTTCCAAAGCTTTCTTATCAAATCGACTAAAAAGATTGCCATCAAGTTCTTACCCAAATACTCACCTTTTTTGAACCCAATCGAGCTCGCATTCAACATAATCAAGACACATGTTAGACACACCGAAATCAAATCGCGATCCGAGTTGGCAGCAGCAATCCGCGAAGCGATCAGCACCAAGATGACACCTGAAGTTTGTCAAAAGTCTTTCTTACACTGTCAAAAGTTCTACTCCAGCTGTACTCGCATGCAGCCAATCACTGGCAATATAATCAAGGATCCTGAAAACTTCTTTCAGGTCCCTTAAATAAGAATCATGTTGCTCTTCATTAGTTTTGTTGTTGTTTTTTTTCTAAATTTTCAAAACAATCTTAGTCTTTCTTTCCACTTATGTGCATGCAGACAAAAAAGATGGCATGTTGTTTTTTTTATAAAAAAATCTGTATTTTTCTCTTTGCTTTTGGTATTGCTAGTGCTTGTTTCTTTTTTAGTGTATGCATTACATTTATAAAAAAAATTTATTTAGTTTCTTAAAGAATCAAAATCACATTATCCATTGAGAACATCAAAGTGAGATGAGTTGTATGAGAGGTTGAAGTCGCAGAGAGCCCACGGCCGGTGTGTTTCATCAGCGGACAGGCTGCAGTAGACGGCTTGACATCTTTCCTCAACAACCGGACCGGATGAATTCAAACTCCGGACCGGTCGGAGTCAAAGACAGGACAACCTGTTTCCATTCCTGGACAGGCTGGGAAAAAAGAGGACATGGCTTTTCAAAAAGAGGACAAATGAAAGCCACATCCGGACATGCGCGAGTTGTCTCCCGGACAGTTTTCTCGACATCCATAGCACTACCACAAACCCATATGCAAATAAACCCATGACTCAGAGGCATCAATGTTTCATATCCATTTTTTTGATTCACCATGTGCAAGGGTCTTTTTTCCTGGGAAGACACAGGAAAAATAGGTAATTTGTGAAATTTTGATGCGTGAGGCCCAATCTTGACAGGCAACAATTCATGATAATGCCACACCACTATAAGAAAATTCATCCTTGGCTCACAGGCATCAATTTTCCATATCTCTGTTTTTTTTCACCATGTGCAAGTGTCTTTTTTCCTGAGAAAACGCAGGAAAAATGTGTAATTTGTGATATCTTGATGTGTGAAGCCAAATCTTGACAGGCAAAACATGTGATACTACCACACCATTACATAAAAATCAAACCTTGACTCACAGGCACCAATGGGAAACATCTATGCTTATGTTGCACCAACTGCAAGGGTCTTTTTTCCTGAGAAAACCCCCAAAAAGTAGATACTTGTGAAATTTTGATGTGTAAAGCCAAATCTTGACAGGAAAAATGTGTGCTACTACCAAAAAAATATATGAAAATCAAGCCTCCATTCATAGGCATCAATTTCCCATATCCATTTTTTTGTTTCACCATGTGCAAGGGTTTTGTTTCCTGTGAAAACATAGGAAAAATAGGTAGTTTGTCAAATTTTGATGAGTGAAGCCAGGTCTTGATGGTGATACTACCACACCACTATATGAAAAATGAAGAATCACTCACAGGCATCAAATTTACATATCTATGTCTTTATTTCACCATGTGCAAGGGTCTTTTTTCCCGAGAAAACAAAGAAAAAATGGGTACAGTGTGAAATTTTGATGCGTGAAGCCAGATCTCGACAAGCAAAACATGTGATACTAACCCACCACAGTATGCAAATCAAACATTTACTCACAGAAATCAATTGGTCATATCTATTTTTCTGTTTCATCATGTTTAGGTGTCTTGTTTCCTGAGAAAACACAGGGAAAATAGGTAATTTGTAAAATTTTGATGGGTGAAGCCAAACTTTGACAGGCAAAACATGTGATACTACCACACCACTCTATGAAAATCAAATCTCAACTCACAGGCATCAATTGGCCATATCTATGATTTTTTTTCACCATGTGCAAGGGTCTTTTTTGTTGAGAAAACATGGGAAAAATAGGTTATTTTTGAAATTTTGATGCATGAAGCCAAGTCTTGACAGGAAAAACTTGTGATACTAACGCACCACCATATGAAAAATGAAGCTTGATTTACAGGCATCAAATTTCCATATGTATGTTTTATTTCACCATGTGTCATGAGGGTCTTTTTTCCCAAGAAAACACAGAAAAAATGGGCAAATTGTGAAATTTTGATGCGCGAAGCCAAATCTTCACAGGCAAAACATGTGATACTATCTCACCCCAATATTCAAATAAAACCTTGATTCACTGGTATCAATTTTCCACATCTATGTTTTTGTCTCACCATGTGTAAGGGTCTTTTTTCCTGAGAAAACACAGAAAAAATGACTAAATTATGAAAACTTGATGCGTGAAGCCAAATCTTGACACAAAAAAGGTGTGAGACTACCCCACCAATATGTGAAAATCAAACCTTGAATCACAGGAATCAATTGGCTCACAGGAATCAATTGGCCATATTGATGTTTCTGTTTTACCATTTGTAAGGGTCTTTTTCCCTGAGAAAACATAGCAAAAATACTACAAAACATGGAAACTTTGCAAATGGGTGTTATGGCACTATTTCATTGTATAATTAAATGTGTAATGATCATTCTTCATGCTGCTTAATATTATCAAATTCACTCCAACATTTATTTCAAAAAAATGCAAGTGCTATATTATCCTGCATTTGAACCACTATGCATGCATGTAAAGTACATTATTTTTTTAGTTTTTTTATGTTATCAATTGTTGAGCAGCTCCAGTGGGTGAAGTTTTGTGGAAACCAGCCACCATATAACCTGGCTCACCTACCAAGATGGGTTTCCCACAAAACCTTGCCCAAATCTATTACTCATCTTGGCAGCTTCTCCAATCTACCTTGGCTGTGTCAAGTGGGGCTGGAGAGACTGCGCAGACAATTGTTACAGACCATAAGCATGTGCCAGTGTGATCAACAGGTCAGTTTGATAGTGTGATATGATGTTGTAATAGTATGGTGTTATATTGTGATCTTATATGGTGATTTTATCTGGTGCTGTTATATGGTTCTTTTATATTGCAATGTTATATGGTGCTGTTATATGGTGATGTTATGCAAGTTTGAATCAAAAAAAACCATTACTAGATATCCCAAATATCCCCAAAATGTTACCAGATATCCCAAAGGGATACTTAGTAAAAGATGTAGTGGTGGATTCTTTTTTACGTCAGAGGGTTGACCAGGAGCGTTGTCCCAAATGCGCCCTGCCAACGCACCAGGGGCATTGCATGGAGCGTCACCGAGTCGCCTCATTGGGTGACCGCTGTGACGTTTGACCATGTCACGCGCGGGGGACCGTTTTTAGTAGCCAAGTCCCCGTTGCGCTCCAAAATCAAATTGAGGACGTCAGACCCAAGCGGGTGTGTACATATAGCATCCGTGGAGCCCGCAAGCCTCAAAGGTGGCACTGCCACCAAGTTCCAAGTGGCACCGTGGGACTCGGAGTGTGGAAACCCAATTGGTTGGCCATGGCATTGAAAGTGAACATTGTTGCAAGAATTTCTTGTAAATTTTAAGCTTGACAACTGGGTTGCCATTGGACCTTCAAACTGCTTGCACAAATAATATTTTGGAAAAGAAGATAGAAAAAAGAAGAAAGGCTCAAAGTGATCATTTTCCACAATTAGGAGAGCCACCTAAAGGAAGAGAAAGAAGGGGGGGGAATGACCTTCCATCCAGGCCATTATTTTATGTATATACCAAGCTTTTCAAAGAGTGGTTTGAACTGAAAAATGCTAAAAATGCCACTAGTGTTACTTCTGCACATTCCATTTAAACACAATATTTGGTGTCAAGGGTCAATGCTATTCAGAGTGAGACTTGTAACATCCAAAAATTCAAAAAAAAGTCAAAAGGAAACATATTCAAGGAGAAAAAAAAGAAGAAGAAAAAAGAAATGGTGAGAAACAATAGTACACAAAAAGAAACAATAAGAAAAAAGAATGCAAAGAAAAATCAGATTGAGAAAAAGAAAACAAAAAAAGGAAACAGGAGAGTAGAAGACAAAACAATTTCTAAGCAGTGTTGAGCTCTGGAGGTGGGAGAAGCCTTCCAAAGAATTTGAACCAAGCCCACAAAGCTTGTTCAATTTTGTCTGGCTGAAGGGCAGACCACTGCCATGAGACAATTGCTTGACCATGTGAGAAGATACGCTCTGATGTGGCACTGGTTGCTGGAATTGCCAGTAAGCACTGACCCATTCTGGAAAGGATTGGAAAGGTTCTTTCTCAACCACACCATTAATCAAGTACATCTACATCTTGTCCCACAGTCTCTTGATCAAGGTAGTGTTTTATCTCAGCTTGAACGTTATCAATTGGTTGTGGAGATGATAACAATTCAAGTTCAAAAGCGTTCAGTTCTGATTTTTGCTTTTGGACTGCTTTGGTTGACTAGTATCCTTCTCTGCTTCATCAGAATCAGGAGGACTGA
Source organism: Puccinia coronata f. sp. avenae (assembly GCA_002873125.1). Lineage (NCBI taxonomy): Eukaryota > Fungi > Basidiomycota > Pucciniomycetes > Pucciniales > Pucciniaceae > Puccinia > Puccinia coronata. The sequence goes on along the minus strand of PGCI01000329.1, from coordinate 17,103 downwards.
ACCTCCCTGGTGGACTTAACCTCTATTCAGGATGGACTTCCCCTCAAATAGCTCATATGTAGGGTCAACAATTGATGCGGCAAAGCTCACATGCAAATGTGTGCCTTCACCCGTGTGATTCACATGGTTCACCCAAACCACACAGGTTTGGATGGTTGAAATGGCAAAATCATCCATCCAAACACACGGGTGGCAGGCCTATTTGCAACCCTCCCCTGAGTTTCATGCCAAGTCCATTTTTCTGGCACTACAAGCCGGCCACAACTGCCTCTAGAGCACATGACCCAAGGACTTGATCTGAGGCTATCAGCCAAACGCAATCAGGCTCTTGGGTATTGCAGTGATTCCCAATGAGTCCCCAAGCCAGCTCTACACTTGGCGCAGAGGACATGCACCAAGGACCTGATCCAAGACTATATCCAAGGCTATCAGCCAAACACAATCAGGTCCTGGGGGGTCTTCCAATGATGTTTGCTCCTCTTTTATAGTATTCTGAGAACAGAAAACTATTGTTCTTGCCTTTTGCCCAAACCTATAGTTCCATATCCACTACAACAACAAAACATAAATCTCCTTTTGTTTGTTAAATCCATTGCGTCCGGCTGAATAGTGCAATCAATTCCACGCGTACTCATTTTAACAAAACTTGCTCTGATATCCAATTGCATTCCTGGAACCCAATGTGTTGGATTTGGAACACACTACACTCAGGGCTTTCCATATTCCTTCACAACCAAACCTTCCAACTGCATGATCTATGTATTTGGAGCAAATTTCCAAACCCAATACTTTGTCCATCCCAACAATCATAAACATCAGACTGGTTTTCAACTAGCAGTTTAGATTTAATTAAACAAATCTTCAACCCCCAACGTCCCCCGTGGTATACCTGTTGTCAATGTATACCAACTGCAACGCTATCCGGAGATCTTGTTTCTTTTCTTTGTGATGAGGACATGCCCCAAGGACCTGATCCAAAGCTATCCCAAATTCAATCAGGCCCTGCCCTTCAAGCTTTGATTAGGCTGCGGTATTTGAACCCATTGTTGTCCCCATGCTCAACCTATTCTTTTTTTGTGATTCTTGGGTTTTGTTGTCTATAGTATCAATGATTCTCTACAGTTTTTTCCAGCCATTTCCTTTCTTGGCCACTTCAAATTCCTCATTTTTTCACCAATTGCAGGTATGCTCTTGCACTACCGTAAACTACTTGATGGCGCTCTTTGCTGACCAGTGAGGTTCATGCCCCTTTTTGGAAAATCAATGCCATTTTACTCCCCTCTAACCTGGCCTGTCTTGCAATCTGATTATTTCCTTTCTTCATTCTTTATTTTGTAGTCTCTTTGTAGCACCTGATAGATCTGGTGCCCCACAGGGTTGCTTGCAATCCAATAATCAATCTAATTCCATATTCAGTTACTATTGTCATAAACTAATCCTTGGATTCCGCAACAAATGTTTCTTTGAACATAACTTTCCCTGACGGTTCAGGCATCTTCTCCGTCCAACCCAGCAGCACTTTCCAGTTCCTGAACTGTTGTTAATGCCCTTCCAAACTCAATGAGCCCACAAAAGCCTGGGCCATTCATGCTTCCCACAAGGCCTATGACAAAAACCTGGTAGAAAATTAGTCAGCACTACAACACCTTCCCAGGCAAATGCTTTATGCATTTCATGCACCTTAACTATTGGTATTGTAAATTTGTTGTCCCAATCTAACCAACATGTTGCACACTTCCAGACTCCAGCAAGTCATCAGGGACATCTACCTTCTATATTCCACCCCTAAATGCATGCAAGAAAGCAACTGGAATGAAACAGGGGACTGGCACACCCTTGATTCTGGTGCTGACCCTGATGACTCACGCATAGCGTGTGATACTTTTCCCCAGGGAGATGAAGAAAATGCACATCCTATTGGGCTGATCAGAAACCTCTTGGACCAATTACTCACAGTGGTGTGGAACTACTCTTGGTAGAGAATAGAGCTTGAGAGGGATGTGTGCCTGAAGGGCTGCCTCGTAATAGCTGGGAGAGTTTGTTGAACAAGAATGAGAGTATGGACTCTTAAATAATAGTGTGGCTTGGTGAGGATGTTTAGATATGTCTAAGAGGATGGTTTATATGGCTGACCTTCTAGCAGAGCCAGGTACCCAATTGCACCCAGGGAGGATGATAGTAAGACTTATTTATTTAATAATATATTTGGCTAATCTTCTAACAGAGCAAGGTAACCAGTTATACCCAGGGAGGCTGATAGTAAGACTGTTTTGTAGGTGGAAAGTAAATAACTATTCTAGCAGAGCCAGGTAACCAATTATACCCAGGGAGGCTGATAGTAAGAATTAATAATATCACTTGAATTTGAAGTGGTGACCAGGGATGAGTACTGATGTGTACAATCTGATGGTGAGAGGAGATGAGGAGGGAGGAAACAGGCTCTGTATATATCTTTTGGAGGTAAATAGAGGAGTGGCCAAAATGTGGTTGAAGGAATGAGAGAGAGAGAAGATAAATCAACTAGAAAAGCCTATACTGGCTGACCTGTGGTTCATGGAAGGAAATGGAACAAAGAAATGAGTAGAAATTGAATAAAAGTGGCTGGGTTGTGGTTGGTTAAATGAAATGACATCATAGAAAATAATGGAAGGGTAGAGAATGCATAGAAAGGGGGCTGAGTTGTGGTTGATGGAATACAATGGAAACTGTGGAAAATTATAGAGGAAAAGAGGGGCTTAAACAAGAGAAAATATTCAAGGAGGGGGCTTGCAGAACTTGAGGTTGACTTGTGGTTGAGCTGTTTGTGTGTGACATGTTTGTGATGTTTCTGTGAATGCTTGATCCTGAATTGGGGCTTGAGTTCTTGATGTATCAATGTAGCCCCCTTGAGTCTTGGCCATTTGTAGTACTCTTGCACACATAATAACCCCCTCAAAACGTTTATTTATTCAGGGTTGGCTTACCGCAGTGGAAATTGGCTTGGTGAAGTTCACCATATTGTCTGTCAGTTGGGAAGGTAAACCCCACAAGTGATGTGAAACACCTATCTCATACATATTGTGGATGTTGCAAGAGCTATTGATCATGCAATCCCCCTCCTCAAGCTCAATAATAGTCAAAAAAATCTTATCAGCCATTTAGTTGGCACATTCATATTTCTTTCTCTTGTTGAGCTAGAACCTCTAGCCCCTTTCTCACATTCTTCATATCTGTCACATAGGTTCCACACAGGCAGGACTTATCCTGAGGCAGCTGTTTGTGGAAGGACTTTTCCTCATCCCTCCACAAACGCGTACACTCACCCCCTGGGTCTTGTGTCTCTATCCTCAGGTAAGTCCTCACTCTTTGTTCTTTACTTCCTCCTTTCCTTCTCTTTGTCTTTTATCCTCTCTTGTTCTGTTGCTCTCTGTTTCATTTCATTCACTGATGTAATGAATCTAATCCTTCCACAAACGCATACACTCACCCCTTGGGTCTTGTGTCTCTGTCCTCAGCCTGTTCAGCCTATCATCTCTTTTGGGCATTCTTGACCCCTGCCCCCACATGCCCCTCATCTTTCCAGATCTGCTTGCAAGAATATTCAAGGCTTGGTCTTGATTGATGGGAACTACAATCTGGTCAAGTTGCTCAAGGAATACCCGGGATACAAAAGGTTTGTACAAATTTTGATCCTACATTCACAACAAAATTCTTTATTAAGTATTCTTCAATTAGAACTGGAAGCCATTACATGAAACTCATGGCTTTTGTTGAGCAATCATGATGTAGAAACTGATTTCAATAGTTCATCTGGTGTCCATGACAATTTGCTCCTTTTGCTCAAATTAGATTATTCATGAATTATAGTCAGAAGTGACTAGAAAGCTGACTACTGAATTTAGGAGTTCAAGTGTGCTTTTCCCATCATACCAAAATATTGTAGATATGTTGTGAAGATGTCCACATAATAATCACAATAATCACACCAGTTGATACAAGAGAAACTAGCAAATTATTTATTGACATTCAATCATTGCTTTCAAGAATAAGGGAAAATTTTCAAACCAAAAGGTCCATCTCAATGAAAAAGGGATGAACAGGAAATAAGTGTGAAATTATATGGGACCCAAATGAAGAAAAGTACGTACTATATTCTCTTTTCAAGAAAAAAAAAGACTCAAACAATCAATACATAATAGGTAAGAACAAAAACACATGAAGCTATCTGGAATCTCCAGTGGTCAAACCGATCTTAAATCAAGTGAAGTATTACCCAAAAAAAGATCCAAAAATTGGAAAAGCTCTTTTGTGAGAGGGGGAAAAACTCAGTTTCAAATTGAAAGTTAAGGTTGACTACCTCTTTGAATGATCATAAATCTTGCACTTGATCTTTTTGCTAATAATGGAATTGGTCTTCTTAATAATTTAACTTGACTCCTGTATATTCATCTGGATTCTAGTAATGTGTCTTGTACTCACCACTGGGAGTGCAGAACAAGTTCACAAGGATAAACTACAGAGGTGTTGCTGGCTGAGGGTTGTTTGGTCTACCAGGGTCCAGCCTGGTCCAGCAGACATCAAGTTTGCAGATGAGATCTGCAAAATTTACTGAGTTTTTTTGGCAAATCCAGCCTTTTTGGGAGCCAGTAAATCCAAATAAGCTGGACAATCTTTGTGAGAACGGCTGTACCCTGATGACTGATATGCATGATCCATCTAGAAAGACACTTCAAAGGTCACCTCTTGACAATCAATGAAAACCGGGCATCAAGAGGCTTCCTCTTGATGACCAATTTGTACCAATCATCAAGGGGAAGCCTATCTTGATGAGCGGGTTGTACCAATCATCAAGAGGCTTTCTCTTGATGATTGGTACAAACCAGTGTGGTAATCCACTTTTTAGACATTTCATGTATAAATCACCTCCAAGATGATGGAAACCTCAAGATATTATGTAAGGTTCAGAATCAGTATTCAAAACTACCCTAGGTCACTCACTCAAGCCACCCTGGATATCTCAATGGTTCTCAAGATAAATCAACATCAATATTTATTGGGAATTGAATCGCCAACCCCTGTTATTTGAAGGAACAACCCCCAGTTATTTCAGGACGTCGTGACGACCGGCATTGGACGTCCCAGGCTGGTCCAGAAGTGGTATTTCTGGTCCTGGACATAGCAGGGGGTCGCGGATACAATTTAGCTCCTCGGACTGGGGGTCGTCCGTTCAATTTTTACTGAGCCCGGGTTTTCAAAAATTCCCTGGTTTCCCCAGGGGTCGCGGCTTCATTTTGAGCATTGCTTGTTGCGCAACAACCCCCTAGCCAAAAAACCTTCACAGAAGCCTTGCTAACTTTGATAGAACACCCCAATCACTAAGAAAGACCCCTCAAAACCCCATAGCCCCCTACCAAACGCATCAAACCCCACCATAAAGCAACCCCAAACTCCTTCCAAACCCCCAAAATTGAACTCAATCAAACCTAAACCCCTTAAAAACCTTTAATAACTTGCCTTCCTTTCTTTTGATCTTAATCACAAAAAAAACTTGAAAAATATTAATTAAACCCTCCAACAAAACTGTAGTAGCCCCAAAAACCATGAAGACAGCCCCCCCTCCCTTGTAGAAGAAAAAGAAGCCCCTGAAGAAGAAAAAAATGAAAAAGAAGAAGAAGCCCCAGAGGAAGAGGAAGATGATCAAGAAGAGGGAAATGGTACTTATATGTTTCCAAGGGGATGTGTCAGCTTCAAAGCTGCAAATCTGCCACAGGATTTCATTTTGAATTTGTACTGTGTAATGGAAGTGATATAAAACATAAATTAATAACGGGCTATGGAAAATAATTGAAAAAGAGGAAAAATAAGATGGTTACCTTTTTAGTTCATTTTTTCAACTATGGGTCCTGTCACATTGAAGAATAACAACCAGGACCTTATCAAAATACTTTTTTTTCATTATAGCATGCTGCATGGTGAATTTATTTGAATCTTGATGTTACAGATGTTTTAAATGCTCTTTTTGCCTTTTCGATCATATATTTTATGTGGTGTAGTGATGTGTATAAGTGGTTGAGTGATGGCTTAAACAATAAATCCCTGGTGGTGGCATTTCAGCCAAATTAAATCAACGACCCCCTGCGCGCGGGTCAAAATTGTATCAGCGACCCCCGTTTGGGGGGTTGGACCAATTTACCACATTTGGACCAGCTTCAGACGTCGAAATTTGGTCGTCACGACGTCCCAAAATAATTGGGGGTCGTTCCTTCAAATAACAGGGGTCGGCGATTCAATTCCCTATTTATTCCACAATCACCATACTACACTATAGTAACCCATAAGTCCATCATACATACATAGTTTAGAAATAAATACAAGTACATATACAATATAAAACTATGTCAAAGTCCAGCCTCATCCTCAGCACAGACATAATCCCAATTTGGCCACATTTCTAGATAAGAATTACCCCCTCCACCTACTTATCCAGAAAGGACTCTGTTGTTGCACTTACTATTCTAGATAAATATTACCCTCACACCCATTTATACAGAATTATATTGTATTATCCCATACTACACCAGATAAGAATTACCCATTCCCTCACTTATCCATAAGTAGTCTTGTACCAACGGTGTAAAAAGTGCTATACATGTATTTGTATATCTCACGTATTGCCTTGTTTTGTATAGTATATACATTGTATTTGTGCTGCATCTTTTATCCAATAAAATACGGGTACGTGGAAAATTACAAAGTCCATTTTACAAAGACTACCCTTTGTAATTTTGTAATTTTGTAAAAGTACACCATTTGATCCTGTCATTGAGATTTACAAAGTTACTATTTTTTCCTAACTTTGCAAAAAACACCACGCAAAATTCCCCACACGCATCCCAGAACACACAATTTGCAAAGAGACATTTCCAATCACATTCCTTTGCAAAATGTAAGCACTGCAAATGTGCCAACCACCAGCCACACAATCATTTTTACAAAGAATAAATTACAATTTCAACACGTTGCAAATTTTACTTTCAAATAAATACATATAAACTCCTATCTACGCAGAAAAAACAGCCCCTGATGAAAAACAAAATGAATAAAGACATAATATACCACCTCATCATGCTTGCGATAACCTTGATTTACAAATTGTACCCGTTTTTGAAGGCAGAACCTGGGAATGAAACTTGATCTTTTGCTTGGGGGGGACCAGATCGTTACCTTCAATACCTTGCGCCCGCCAGTGCTCATCCCAGTATGCACGACCATGGGCGTCAATGCGGTCCCAGTCAGCATCAGTCAATGGCGCATAATTGAATTGACTAGATGATGGGGCTTTGTCTTGGGGGCCTCAACGTTGTTTCTTTGCTTTGGAAGCGGCTGGCTCGGAGGGTTTCTTGGCTCCAGAAACAGCTAATGAGCTAATGGGGAAGTACCTCGACATTGCTTCTTTGCTTTGGAAGCGTCTGGCTCGGAGGGTTTCTCGGCTCCAGAAACAGCTAATGGGGAAGGACCTCAACGTTGCTTCTTTGCTTTGGAAGCGGCTGGCGCAGTGGGTTTCTCCGCTCCAGAAACAGCTAATGGGGAAGGACCCCGATGTTGCTTGTTTGCTTTGGAAGCGGCTGGCTCGGTGGGTTTCTCCGCTCCAGAAACAGCTAACTCAGACAACCTCTTTGCGGGGCGGCCACGCCTTCTTTTGATAGGCAGATCTGTGGACGGAGGAGGAGGGGGGGCTAATTACACATGTTGAGGAGAAAAAATCATCAGCTATCTACTTATCCTACAAGCCAAAGACAAACGTTTTGACATACCATGTGTTTTGAGAATTGCATCACCATTGGGGGGAGTAATTCTAATGCTAGCAGGTTCCTCTTCTTTTGCCATCTGGGTGATGTGAGGCAAAGCCGAGTTAAAGGTTGAGTTCAACACAGCACCCATATTCACAAACATTATGTCGTCAACCTTCACGCCAGGGTTGTCCTGGTTAATTTGTTGGATACTCTTATTGACATATTTGTTTTCTCCTGCCGTCCATTTCCAAGAGTAAATGAGCCAGCTGGTGTTCTCTTGGGCACCACTTATACTCCCCAGAACGCGGTTAACAAGTTGGGTGAAGCCGCCGTTAGCCCGATCATCATGCATCCAAACACCTGTGACACCATTCATATGTCGCAAAACCTTCCCCCAGTAGTGTGAACCACCCCAAAATCTTTGTTGAGACAAGTGTGTATTCAGTAGGCCTGCCATCCAAACACCGGCACCCGTGTGTGATACCCGTGTGCAGGCACCCGGGTGCGGGTGCTCGAAATTGGGAGAAACAAATTGGGTGTCACCCGTGTGATTTGCCGATGGGTTGCGCAGGGGAAGGGGGGGGAAATGGCGTCAATTTGCTATTCAGAGTGAGACTTGTAATCTCCAGAAAGTTAACAAAAAAGTCAAAAGGAAACATATTCAAGGAGAAACAAAAGAAAAAAAACGAAATGGTGAGAAAAAATGGCGCAAAAAAAGAAACAATAAGAAAAAAGAATGCAAGGAAAAATCAGATTGAGAAAAAGAAAATAAAAAAAGGAAACAGGAGAGTAGAAAACAAAAGGATTTCTAAGCAGCGTTGAACTCTGGAGGTGGGAGAGTCCTTCCAATGAATTGGCACCAAGCCCACAAAGCTTGTTCAATTTTGTCTGGCTGAAGGGCAGACCGCTGCCTTGAGACAATTGCTTGACCATGTGAGAAGATACGCTCTGATGGGGCACTGGTTGCTGGAATCGCCAGTAAGCACTGACCCATTCTGGATAGGATTAGAAAGGTTCTTTCTCAACCACGCCAGTAATCAAGTACATCTACATCTTGTCCCACAGTCTCTTGATCAAGGTAGTGTTTTATCTCAGCTTGAACGTTATCAATTGGTTGTGGAGATGATAACAATTCAAGTTCAAAAGCGTTCAGTTCTGATTTTCGCTTTTGGACTGCTTTGGTTGACTAGTATCCTTCCACTAAAAACATTTGCAATTCTACCCAGAAGGAAAATGTAAACTTGGGATGGGCAAAACATATACCCAATTTTACAAAAAATGGTCAGAAGTGAAAAATAAGCTCTACTGAGCATGCTCAGCAATTTTTTTTTTTTTTACAAACTAAGCAGAAATCATTTTTATTCATTCTGGCAACTTTAGGGGATTTTGCTGAGCATGCTCAGTTTTGCTCATTTTTTATTACTGAGCCATTTTGTTGAAAAAATTTAACATTTTGCCTAACCCAAACAGTAGTTTTTTCTTTGGGTGAATTTACAAATGTTTGTAGTGTTCTCTGCTTCATCAGAAGCAGGAGGACTGAAGCTCCCTGGTGGACTTAACCTCTATTCAGGATGGACTTCCCCTCAAATAGCTCATATGTAGGGTCAACAATTGATGCGGCGAAGCTCATATGCAAACGCGCGCCTTCACCCGTGTGATTCACATGGTTCACCCAAACCACACGGGTTCGGATGGTCGGCATGCCAAAATCATCCATCCGAACACACGGGTGGCAGGCCTAGTATTCAGCCTCACCAAAGCTCAACTTGAAAGGCCAATCCATGTCGGATGCGAAAGTCTTTTGATCATCCTTGTCCGCAATAATAACTGTGTCGAGGTGAAAGTATAGATGATTTGGGGGGCTGCCATCGAAGCATGAGAGAACCGACTTCGCGTGAAGATAGTTTTGGTTTTCTTTCTTTCTGGCTGATGGGCAATCTTTCGCGTTGCATTGTCGGCATTGCAGCCCGGAAATGCCGGTCAGCCCTCTTCCAGTCCATCGGTTGAAGAGATCTCCTGCTTGAGTACAAGGGATACCGTTGTCTTCAAACATCGATCTGCTGATCTTCAAGACACTAATGTTGCGCAACGATCGTTCAGGTTCTTGAGGCCCCGGATGAGCAACACAGCTTAATTCGCGCCTCTCGGAGACTTGGAAAATTTTAGGTAACATATTTAAGCTGTTCCTCCTAGGATTTAAAACAATTTCCATGAAGAAGTCGCACAAAGAAAAAGCGCCAGATACAAAGCTCCCTGGGTGTTTATTCTGCGCCGCAAGGAAAACCTCATTGGATCCTCGAGATAGGAGACCGCGTATTGATTTGACATTGGTCAACTCGTAAGTTGTCCGCAAGGTGAAGTGCGATACAACAAGAAAAAAAAGATTGTTTGAATTTCCACCTGGTTCTTGAAGCCATAGTGGGCTGTAAATTGCATAGAGCGATTCTAGAGCCGCATAGAGCCAACAACGATTACGTGATTTGAACTGTTCAGATTTAACGTATGAGATGTAGGTTGATGTTGGGTCCTTGTTGATGTTGAGTGAGTTTTTTGGTCGACCTAACTTTGCGGTCTTCTTAGGGTTCTCAACAATCGACAGAAGCTGATCAGTGGTATCCGGAGGTCTCCCGTCATTCTTAGCAGCGGCTTTCTGTCTCTTTGTTGGTTTGACCCAACCAATAGAATGGGCAACATCAATTTGCTTATTCGGCAACGATCCGTAGAGAATAGGCATCCCCCTCTGTACATGTTGCCAGTCGCGCTCCAGAGCCTTGACAAAAGCAAACAGCTCTATCAAACCAATGAGCAACGGCTTCTTGCCATTGCTGGAGGAGAAAAAAAAGAAGTTATTACACAAGAGAAAAGCAACCACACAAACAAAAAAATTACTTGCCTTAATATGTAGTATATTCGATGCATGCTTTCTTGTGCATTCGTTGTTTCTGGAAGGCCATCAATGTTATTTGGACTGTCTTCTAGCATTTTACGTCGGCTAGGAAATAGGATCGCCTCAACATCTGCCATGGTCCACCAGTCAACCCATCTTCTTGCCTTTGGAAAGCGGCGGCGGATGTCGTCGATCTTCTGTTCGTGGGTTGGATCACCCTCTTTGCTGCCTGGAAGCAATAGTGACACACACATTCTTTCGGATTGTGACTGGGTAAAGCTCTTGAGTCAATTTTTTGATGTTGTTTTGAATGAAATTGCAGTAACTTACCACCTCATCAGCCTTGATAATTGAACGATTTCGTTTGATCCGGGTAATTGAGGCCCGGAAGTGCTGTCGACATCCTTTGAGCTTACTGCGAGCTAGTTGTCGGTCAGTCCCACCAAAAACTTCCAGATAAGCAGATATGAATCCCTCTGATTGGGCATTGGAGAAATCAACGATGTTTCTGACAAGTGATTCTCGATCTGTGTCCAAAATTTCAGGTCGTAAGAATTGGCAGAAAAGTGTGGCAAAATGATTCTGGTAATAGCTTTCTGAAAGACCACGGATCCAGCTTAATTGCACTGGAATCCAGCGATTGATTGAATCGCAATACATTGACGTGGTGAGTAGAAATCCTGTGTCAAAGAATCGGTATGTGACATCCAATATTAAGCCGCCTTTGTAGTAGCTGATACCTCCATTGCCATCCTCAGTACAATCGAGTAGTCGACTGGCCATCCAAGGAGTTTGAAACGTGAAATGTTCGTTGTTTTCACAAAAAGAAGATGATACTATCTGTAAACCTCGTCTGAGGCAAGCCAATTTTTTTCTGTCAATAATGAATAGAAAGAATCAAAACAAATGCGGAATTTGTGACTCAACTGCTCCCAAGTAAACATCTCGTGTATAAACTTGTCGCCCGAACCAGTTCCAGCCTTTTCAGGGGCCAAGTTCATCTCTCACAATATCTCGCGCCAATAGTGATTAAGCCTGTCCGAATTTCCTAATGACTCGTGTATATCGACTATGCTACCGTGTTGCTCATGCGAGTCATTTGGATTGCCAACTGTGAGAATAAAGAAAAATCTTTTAGACACCGAGTGGTGTGAGAGGTGTCAGCTAGGGTAGGTTTTGGGGGCGGGAGCAGTTAGGTCGAACCTTTTAGACACCGAGTGGTGTGAGAGGTGTCAGCTAGGGTAGGTTTTGGGGGCGGGAGCAGTTAGGTCGAACCTGGGAAGAAAGAATAACGGAGAAAACAGGATGAGGAGTGTATTTCATCATAAGAATAAGAAGTGGATAACTGAAAGAGAAAGGATAACAACAATGGCGATATTAACCTTTTAGACACCGAGTGGTGTGAGAGGTGTCAGCTAGGGTAGGTTTTGGGGGCGGGAGCAGTTAGGTCGAACCTGGGAAGAAAGAATAACGGAGAAAACAGGATGAGGAAAAGAAAAAGGAGACTGGGGACAGCGGAGTGCGCGAGCTAGACTATGTACAACAGATTTCACAGGTATTTCCTGGAGGTGTCACAATTCCTTTCTCTCACACACGGCCTCACTGATTATTCTTTTAATAGTTTGCACTGTTCCCCCATGAGTTTGGTTCGGTGGAGAGTGGTCTTCCCTTCAGTGAGGTTCTTGGTCAGCAGGTCGGCATGCATTTTGTCGGTCTGTAGGTATTTGAGAGTGATAAGTTTAGACTCGACGTGATCCCTGATAAAGTGGTATCTGAAGTTGATATGTCGAGTTCCGTGGTGATAGATGGGGTTGGAAGCGATAGCGATTGCACTTTGGTTGTCGGTTCATAAGGTAAGTTTAGGGAGAATTTGGAGTTCTTCTAAAACGTTCATGCACCACAGGAGATCTTGGGAGGAGTCGGAGAGCGAGACGTATTCCCCTTCGGCGGAAGATAGCGCCACAGTTTGCTGTTTGTGGCTTCGCCACCCTACCGTTCCATGGAAATAGATGACTGATGCGGAGTAGGAGTTCCATGATCTTGACCCGTTCCAGTCTGAATCGGAAAACCCAATGAGTTCGTTTGGTTCTTGCTTGAAGTCGTTTTGGCCTAGGATTAAACGTTGGTCTTTGGTTGTACTGATGTATCGTAGGGTGTGTCGAGCTGCTTTGTAATGGCATTCCCTGGGGTCTTCCAGGAACTGAGATAGGAAGCTTAGTGCAAAAGCTAGGTCAGGACGGGTACACTGAACTAGCCATTGAATGAGGCGGACTACTTGTCTGTAATTGAATGGGGGAGAGGTTGGCTTTTCGGAGGGGCAGTTTTTGAGTTGCTTCCAATTTGACGGGAGAGGAATGAGGGTTGATCGGTCGTTTGAAATGTGGAACTCGTTAAGCATGTTGTTGATGTATTTATCTTGAACTAGGGCGATTGATCCGCCAACCTGATTTATTCGGATGCCAAGTGCATACTTTGCGATTCCTAGATCTTCCATGTCAAAAATGGCTGAGATTTTTTCCTTGAAGAGCTCCGGCCACGTGCCTCCAAAGAGGAGGTCGTCCACGTGCACAAATACGAAGAAAGGCTTGGATTCATCGGCGGAGACGTATAGACAGGGGTCGGAGTAGGTTGGTTTTAGACCGATCAATTGTAGAGCCGCAGTGAGTGCCTTTTGCCAGCATCGTGGGCTTTGCTTCAGGCCATATAAGGCTTTGTGGAGCTTGAGTATGGTTTTCAGGGCTGCTTTCAGACCAAGGGGAGCGTGGATGTAGAGGTCTTCTTCGGGAGTTCCATTCAGGAACGCGCAGCGGACGTTCATTTGGTGGACTTCAAATTGGTTTAGCGCACAGATGGTCAGCATGATGCGAAGTGAGGTGAGGCGCCCTGTCGGAGAGAAAACATCCTGATAGTCGATGCCTTCACGTTGATGGAAACCTCGCACACACAACCTTGCCTTGTACTTGGTGAGATTTCCGTCTTGATCCGTTTTCTTTTTGAATACCCATGTGGTGGTAAGGGGCCGGATATCTTGACCAGAGACGTCCACGACAGACCAGACATTCAGTCTGTCCATGTTTCCCAGCTCATTAGAGATGGCAGACTCCCAGTTTTCGCTGTCGAAAGCAGTAACAGCTTGGTGGTAGGTCTTTGGATCGTCATGCGAGAGAATGGCAGCGTTGGCCGAGTGTCGAGTACGGCGCCCCGATTCAATTATGTTGGAGGAGTCAATGTCACCCCGGATTTCTTGGCTGGCTGGTTCCTCGGCCGGAACCCACGCGTAGTATTTGGACGATGGGTGGGAGTCATCTAGGGCAGGCCGGCTGTTCCCGGGGTTGAGCATGTCCGCTACATCGTCGTCAGATTGAGATTGACTCGGTGGAGGGTCTTGGTCTTGTATCTCCTCAAAGCGGTCGGACTCGTCTGTAGTCTTGTCATTTTCGGAGTTGTTTGGTGTTGAAGGGTTGGGAGAAGGAGGGGGGGAGGGAGTAGTTGGAGAAGGGGAGTCAGGTGGGAGCGTAAAGAGAAGATCGATTTCTTCATCCCGATTAGGGATTTCAGAGTTGTCGGACGCAGGAAAAACATGATCATTGAATTTGACGTGGTGAGTGATGTGGACATTACCTGTTTCCTCATCTAACACCCGGAACGACCTATGCCCCTCCCCGTACCCAAGGAATATCCCAACTGCTCCACGACTCCAAAACTTCCCTGCTGACCTGTTGAGCAAATAAATGGCTTGACATCCAAAAGGGTGGAGGTAAGCAAGGTTTGGTTGTTTTCCAAACCACATTTCAGAGGGAGAGGAAAAGTTGATTGATTTGCAAGGTGATAGATTTTCAAGATGTATGGCGCAATTCACCGCTTCCGCCCAGAAGCTGAGCCCGAGGCCCGAGTCTTTGAGGATGCATTGAGCCTTCTCAACTGTGGTTCGGTTACCCCTTTCTGCAAAGGGGTTGTTTTCGGGGTGATATGGGGCGGTGGTGAGGTGGGCGATGCCTTTTGAAGCATAGTAGGTCTGGAGAGCCCGGTTTTTGAACTCAGTCCCATTGTCAGTGACGAGGTGACAAATTTTCCCCTTTGACTCGTTTTCAATGAAGGCAAAGAGTTCTTTGATGATGTCCTTGACTTCGGATTTGTAGGTAAGAAATCGCACCCAGACATAGTGTGAGAAGCCGTCCACGGCGCGGAGGAAGTACTTGTACCCGGAATTTGATGGGGGAGTGATTGGACCACAGAGGTCGATATGGAGGTAGTCGAGTTTCCGAGAGGCACTGGGGAAGTTCCCAAGAAACGGCTCTTTATGACGCTTGGACACATCGCAGGTTGGGCAGGTGAAGTCCTTCCGAGGAATGTCGGGGTACATTTTGTAAAAGTATTCAAGCGAGGGGTGTCCAGCCGCTTGGTGCTTGATGTTTAATCGACTGACGTCTGACTTGAGGTCAACTTGGTATGCTTTGTGGGATTCGGAAAGAACGATGAAGTTTCCGTAAGCGAGTGAACCGGTCAGAACAATCTCGTTGGATTCGTCGCAGAGTTTGAAAAGAGAACCCCCATGGGAGCTGAGGGTGTACCCATTTTTGATGAAGGTACTGAGGCTGATTAGGTTGGAGGTTAATGAGGGAACATAAAGGGAGTTCTTAAGAGTGACGATGGCATGAGGGAATTCGACTCAGGCGGTCCCAACGCCTTCGGCACAGGTTTCTGACCCGTCGGCCATGTAGATGACGTCGGAGGATTTGGACATAGAAGGGAAAAAGCTAGGATGGTTGAACATTGACGTGGTGGCTCCAGAGTCAAGTACGCTCTCAGAGAACTGTCCGTGGTGGGAGGTGTGAAGAGCTTTTGTTGGCTTCTCAGTCTTGGATCCGGAGTTTTGCAAGTAAGAGCATTCCGACTCGGGGTGAACAGTCTTCGGATTGTGGTATCCGGGGGAGCACTTGGGGCCGTCGTAAGGTTTCTTTTGTTGTTGTTGCTGTTTCTTGTATGCTGCCAGAGCCTTACTGGCTTCTTGAGACTCGGTGTTCCGCTGGAGGTAATTTCGTACGTCTTCCACGAGTGATTTTAGAGTGAGGGTTTTCTTGTTGATTTGGCATTTCTTTAACAGAAGTTCGCCGGTGGAGGTGAATTCAGGAGGGAGGTTGAACAGTACCCACATGGCAATGACGGAGTCTAGGAGTTCAGAGGGGGTAGTGGTTTTGTCATTGATGATGGAGCACAGAAGTCGGCAGTTGTCGGAGATGGTGTTTAAGGTTGTTTTGAGATTGGTGGCGGAGATGATGGTAGAGAAAATGTGATTTAGGTACGTGGCTTGGTTTTGAACAGTTTTGGGCTGATAGTATTCGTCGAGTAGTTTCCAGAAAGCTTTGGGGTCCTCCTTGGATTGGTGGGAGAAACGGGCGGAGATTTTGGAGTCGCAATTAAGGACAAGGATGGCGAGCGCATCCTCATACCGATCCGGATTGGCTTTGTCCCGCTTTTCGGCTTCCTCGGGGGTTTCAGTTCCGTTGACGAGTTTGAGCAGATGTTTTAGTTGTAGGATAGCAGAGATCTTGATCTTCCACTCTAGATAGTTGGTGCCGGACAGTTTGGCGTTGTCCTTGAGTTCCACAGCTAGATCGACCATATTTGGATGATGGATCACGGCAGAGAGAGCAGGGCTGGAGATAGTTGAGGCGTTGTAGTTGGGTGGAGAAGGAGGTGGTAAATCAGTATTCTCTTCGGCAAGATCAGCGGGATTCATGCGAGTTATCCGGTCTCATAATCTGTGAGAATAAAGAAAAATCTTTTAGACACCGAGTGGTGTGAGAGGTGTCAGCTAGGGTAGGTTTTGGGGGCGGGAGAAGTTAGGTCGAACCTTTTAGACACCGAGTGGTGTGAGAGGTGTCAGCTAGGGTAGGTTTTGGGGGCGGGAGCAGTTAGGTCAAACCTGGGAAGAAAGAATAACGGAGAAAACAGGATGAGGAGTGTATTTCATCATAAGAATAAGAAGTGGATAACTGAAAGAGAAAGGATAACAACGATGGCGATATTAACCTTTTAGACACCGAGTGGTGTGAGAGGTGTCAGCTAGGGTAGGTTTTGGGGGCGGGAGCAGTTAGGTCGAACCTGGGAAGAAAGAATAACGGAGAAAACAGGATGAGGAAAAGAAAAAGGAGACTGGGGACAGCGGAGTGCGCGAGCTAGACTATGTACAACAGATTTCACAGGTATTTCCTGGAGGTGTCACAATTCCTTTCTCTCACACCAACCTAAGGTAAAAATCAAACCGTGTGAATAAATTCCTGTTGAACTGTATTGGAGTGATCATGATAAGTCGGAGAAGACGTACCTTGAGTTGGAGTGCTCCAGCCTTGGGGTTTTCTGCAACTTTGGCAGCAAGCAATTTCATCGCCAGAGGATCGGGTTTCTTGGAATGTGGCCATTGGTGGTTGTGAAAGCCTCTGT
>PGCI01000328.1:0-101965 GCA_002873125.1 Puccinia coronata f. sp. avenae | reverse complement strand
TCTTCATGTCAACTGGGTTTGCGGGGTTCATTGTCACACAAGGCTGAAAAAATTCATCAGAGGTTTGGTCAATCATTATCCCTGCCAAAAGTGCTTTGTTAAAAGCTGTATGCATAATATTCATTCCTAAACTGGCACCATGGTTTAATTTCAACATTGATTCCAAAATTTCAGGTTTAAAATCTCTGTACCATTCTGAAATCACTAAAATTCCAATACTGGGAGCTTCCTGTTGAAACTCAACTTGATTCAAACATATTTTGGGGAGCAACATATTCCAAACTTCTCCAAATGTTTTCATCTCAAGTGGTTCTTCTTCCAGCTTTAGAAGGATGTCTTTTGTCTGAAAAGATTTCTTAAACAACCAAAAAAGTAACTCCTTGTTACTGATATGTTGAGGTAATTCCAATTCTTCAGAAACAGATATGTTGATGAATATTAACCACTCAAACAATTTTTTTAATTTCTTGAAGCTTGATTTGGGCAGCTATTTCCACCAATCTCATTTGCCATATCAATAAAAGAACATATATGCTGTGGTAGTTTGGATTTGCCAAGTGATGGTTTTTTTGATCTAAAGAATGTGAAATATTCTTTAAATATTTTATGTTTCAAAAAATCTGAAATCAGATCATTTGATAACTCCATCACTTCTTCATAAACAGATAACCTTCTTTGTATAGCAGTTTTTAACCTTTCATCATATCCACAAGTCCTATTTATCAGATTGGAAAAAATTCCTTTCAAGTTGATATATTTATTCATCAAATTTGAAGTTCTGCGTGTGCCTAGGTTGTTGAATTCCACATTGTGAACCAGGTGGTTAGGGTGCAAAGAAGATGGTGGTGGGGATGTAAGAAACACCCCTTGTGGTGGAAGAAGTAACCCCTGGTGAGCCAAAGCTCCTGTTTGCAATAATGGGCATTCAATGAAATATTGTTGTCAGCATTAGGATGTCCTGTCATTTCTTCCATGGAACTGCAACAATTCCACCCACCCTTGCCTTTCCTTTTTGAGTCACCGTGCAAGATGTTCACCTCCAAGGGGTGCATGTCATAACAGTAGAATGGTTCCACATTAGGTGCTACCCAGTTCTTTTCCCTGTTGTCTGGCATGATCCTGAGTCTTTTTTCTGCAGGATGAGTGGAACCAATCACAGCCGTATCTAATAATTGAAGACAGAAATAAGAACTGCTAATAGAACCTTTGGATGAGCTTGAATGTAAGACTGCTTAACATGCTTGTATTGGTTGCTTTCAATGGTGAATGGGCTTGCCTGCTGATTGCTGGGTGGATAGAAGCCATTGTTTCTGCGTTTGGGGGGACCTAGGAAGTCTTGAGTAACTAGGGGCTTTTTTGCATGACTAGAAGGGACAAGAGATGAAAGTGGGATAAATTCCAGCGAGCCCGTTGGGCTATGCCCCCGAAGGTTATTCAGGTTGACTGATGAGAGAAAAATAACACCGTTGCAAGGAGCATTCTGAGGTGTCGTCGGTGCCAACTCATGAGGTAAAGGTTAATTATAAACAGTTGTCCATGACTTTCGCTTGTTCCCAGGTGGCCCCAAGCCAGACTCAGATAATGTGTGTGCTGGTGTTCGGGCGAGCCTAAAACGGGAGCCTGCTGCCTCCGAGAGTGGGGGATTTGTGTCCAGTTCGGTGTATGCCTGCGCTCCCCCTGGAGCTTTGTTGAAGGTGTCAAGCGCACAGTCCGTATGAATGATATAAATAAATATGTCAAAAGGTATCCCCATCGCTCATTGATCCGTATTACAAAGGGTGAATGTGTTGGAAGACTTCTTTTTTTATGAGGCTACGAAAAGTGCCTTGACGCAGGTACCGTACACAATTGGCTTTCAAAAGACGTTTCATGGAGGAGACAACAGGATTGGATGACCTTTCTCGATTAATGGTCAAGACGTGAAACCAAAAAATGACATAACTTCACTGGTTCCTACACTTCATTTCGGCTGCGCACAGCTTGATGTATCAAGGTGGTCTGGGCACGATAAGATTCATTTATAAGGCATTTGCAACGGCCAGTTTCAGTTTTTATTGGCTATGAAATGAAAAAAAAAGGTGGTCTGGGCACATGCCCAAGTCCCGCTTGGCTCAGATCCCCCTCGGTCAAGCGAGCTCAAACGAGCTTGGCAGGGTGGCCAAACGCGCTTCGCTTGATATATAAGTGAATCAGCATCACTCTGAGGCGCATTGTTATTCATAGAATGTTATCTTGGCTGGAAACTCACAGCGAGTAAAGACTAAGAGCGCCTTGACAATTTGTGAGTGACCAATCCACTGATCAGTGGCCGTAATTCTCAACCGAGCATTGAACAAAAAATCCACTTGGGTGCAAATGCAGCCAAGAACTTCTTGAGGAGCACTTCCTATCCGAAGGTCAACATGCGCCACAGTCAGACTCAGACGCCCTGCCACCCCCAAAACTACTCCTACATACTCCACTGAACACGTCATGCAACTCACTCTCAAGGCCAACTAGCTAGTAGAACTTAAATCATAACCACTATTGACTACTATAGAGCTCAAATCATCACCAATATATATATTCAAAGGGGGCGTGTATCTGGATTCTGGACAGAAAAAAAAAGGGACTACTCAATGTGGACCAATTCCAAGTCATTTTCTTGAGTCTGCAACCACAAGAACTCCCTCAGAAATTAGCACACTAATAGTGCCAGCATGGCCTCATCACTGGGGGCTTCTTTTCATTACTGCGGGCAGGATTGCTACCTGCCAATGCAGTGGTTTCCATGCGCAGTCTCGATGCTGTGGTCACACAATCGGATTCCTTTCTTGTTGCTGGTGATATACCCCACGGGGCCGTTTTCCAACATGGCTTCCGCGCGGTCTCCATAGCTCAGTGGTTTAGAGCGGCCGCCTGCCAGTCAGCATAGCGGCAGGTCACGTGTTCAAATCACGTTGGGGACTCACGGACTGATCTGTTTTGTCGGCCACGCTGCGGATGCGGATGTCCGTATTTCGTGCTTTGGCGCTCGAGAACGCACGAAAAATGAAACAGGGAGGGGCAGAGAAAAGCGGATCCTATAAGGCCACGCCTGCTCAACAGGAGGACGTGGAATTGGAAACCCCATTAGCAGCAGGCCAAATTGGGTCATCCGATGAATGGTTAAATCCGCAACCAAGTTCCATGAGAGAGAGAGTGTCGGCCATATTTTGGCCGACCGACAAACACAGCCTCATGAGATAAAAGTGGTATTGCATTTTGACAGGGGGTTGGGCAGAGGGGTGGAAAAAAGAAGTTGGGGGAACAGTGATGACGCTGGGAGGTTTGCAAGATGCTGAGTGGGGTCCAAGTTGACACGCTCAATGATTTACAATATAAGATCATATCGATTTTTTTGTGCGCGGTCTTCATCTCGGTGCGGAGCAGAAGGAGAGTCAAGTTTGGCTCTATGGGTTCAGCAGATCGGGCAATCATGCAATCATGCAAAAAAAAAAAAAAAAAAAAAAGAGGGAGGTCAGTGGAGTGACTCAGAAGATGGGATGAAGTGGAACCGAAGGATTACGACGCACTTTTCACCCGCTGCAATGGAAGGAAATGACTGGAAAGCATCGGGATGTTTGGGGAGTGGAGTCTCGCTAAAATTGAAGTCAAGAGGATCGGCAATAGAGATCGCATGAGTAATCTAAGCCAGTTCAACGCGCAAGAGGGGAAGCCAAAAGAATGAAAAATTGTAACACGCTTAAAGTAGGGATGTTTGAGCGCCTCATCGGCCGAGATGCGTTGGAGTGGATCATAGGTTAGCAATTTATTCATCAGATCGATTCCTGCTTCCGTCACATATCGAAACTTTTGTCTTAGGGTCGAGTATGGCTGAATCGCATTCAAGTCAAACTTCAACGCATTCGGAAGCTTCTTAAATCCAGGCCATATGACTTCCGTCGGTCGTCCTAGGACTTTGAAGATCTTGCCAATTTGATCGATTTCTCCTGCGCCAGGAAAGAGTGGCTCGCGCAAGATGAGCTCAGCGAAAATGCATCCAATGCTCCATAAGTCGACAGCCGTGGTATAGGATTCGGCTCCAAGTAACAGCTCGGGTGCTCGATACCATAGGGTGACGACCAATTGAGTCATATCTCCCATCGGCGGATCGCCGTAAGTCCTGGCGAGTCCAAAATCGGCCACCTTGATTTGACCACGATTATTCATGAGCAGATTGGATGTTTTCAAATCTCGGTGGATAATCCAATTGTTGTGGCACAGCGCGGTTGCTGACAATAGTTGCAGCAAGATCGTCTTGACTTCCGAAGCTAAGAATGGGGTCCGCATCGTACTCAACAGAGTCTTGAGATCGTGCTCAATAAAATCCATCACAATAAATATTCTAGCGTTTTTCAGGTCAAGGTGAGGGGATAAAAATAAAGCAAGGAGTATGAGTTGTCAATTGATTAACATTATGGAATGAATGTCAAGATATTGCTAAACGCGCACTGTGTCAAAGTATCTCCCACCACGATCTCTCTCACGTGGACTATATTTTCGTGGCGAGCCATCATCAAGGTGTGAATCTCGCGGAGACTGGTAATCGGGAATCCGTTTTTCTCCTGGTCCATCTTGATCTTCTTCAGGGCAACAATTTCGCCCGTTTCCTTGTCCCGCGCCCTGAACACGACACCGTAGGAACCTTCCTCTATATGATTAAGTCTAATACGAAAAATCAATCGGGTATCAAGAGTGGTTAAAAAAAAAAAAATCAAACGTTGGAAAGATTGGATCAGTGAGATGGATCAAACCTCTCGTAACAATAGACCGAGCGGCAGCCTTGAATTGGAGGGTGCAGGTTACGAATCTGTTTGGACCGATTGTGGGGTGGTAGACCTTTTTTTGCAAGTGAGGCGCGACCCAGGATTGAGATCCCGGTTTTCTTGGGTTGCTGCCCTTCATTCAGATCCGAAGGACTCAAATGGGATACATTGGAGCTTGTAGACTGGATAGGAGGTGCGGGTTCAGAGGATGGGGGGTTGATGGTTTGCTGCTTCGATGGGGTAGTTTTGCCAGGTGACGCTGATCGTGAAACATTGACACCCGAGAGAGCAGATTTGCGTGTCCGTTTGGAAGGTCTGGACGAGCTTTCTGGTTTCTGGTGGCTTGCCGTTGAGTCGTCGTCATCATCGTCCCATTTCGACTTCCTAACGTGAGTGACTGAGGAGCAAAAAGAAGGGCAGGAAGGATCCGAATGGAGATCCATGAATAGTCAGCGATGGGTCACCGCTCCCAGTCCCCACGATCGCGCGAGAATGGGCTAGGAAGGGTCCGGAGACTCACCACCCGAGATCATGAGGATCGATGCGTGCTGAGTATTTGATCGATGGGCACTGTCTTCGCGTCGGATAACAGATTTAATAAATATTTAAATATGTATTTCCTCCGCTGCGTGGGCTGGACACGTGCACAGTCACAACAGACCACCAACTGCATCGGGTCCCCCGAGCTGAAGACCGGGGACTCGGTCGCACAGGGACAAGCGGCCCATGTGGGGTACCAGAGACTGGCTGAAACTGCTGATCAGCACCAAAAATTAACAGCAATCAAGTGCAGAAATATATTTTCAAGCCTTGATCCACAACCTTGACATGGTCCCAAGAACTGGCTCTCCATTCCTCCAGATTCCAACTGCAATGATGAGCCCATGTATTACACAACCCAAAAGGCAAACGAAAAAAGAAAAAAAAAAATTCAAGTTTTCTTCAGCTATCCATAACAACAGGATTGGTTCACTGCAAGGGATAACAGTTTATATCCAAGCCCCACGAAAAAAAAAAGGTAGGTTGAGAGGATATTCTGATCCTATGATATCCATGGACTAAGAGTAAAAGCCAGCTCACTCAGGAGTCAGGACAAATCACTGACGATACATCTTTGTCATGAACAGACACCACTCCCGCTGAATTCTAACACCCCTGAAGGGCCCTGATCCACCTCTAAAAACAAAAGCAAAAGAAGAGGCAGAAAGACAAAAGAACTACCCCTATCCTGCCCACATAGTTCCCACCACCCCCATCCTGCCTACATGATTCCAAGCCACCCACAGCCAGACAAATCAACAGTCCTCCGCTTTTCTTATCACTTTATTTGTATCAAATCAGCATTGAATGATGACAGATTGGAGGGACCGGACGATCAATCACTGGACAGGTTGAGCACGCTAATTACGTCATCTCTGAACATCGAATCCCCCGATAGCTCAGTTGGAAGAGCGCGAGACTGTAATGGATAAGACGAGTTGATCTTGAGGTCGCTGGTTCGATCCCGGCTCGGGGGATTTCCCCACCCCCGATAGCTCAGTTGGAAGAGCGCGAGACTGTAATGGATAAAGGTGTCATCTTGAGGTCGCTGGTTCGATCCCGGCTCGGGGGATTCCCTTTTGTGTTTGCCGATTGGTGACCTCTCGCCGTCTGGTGGTTCGCACGGACAGGATGGATGTTTGATTCCGGGCCAATTTTTTCTGCGAATACAATAATGGGTTACAACAACAGCAGGTTTGATCTGGTTTTTCAACAAGGACATCTTGGTATAGCACTACTTTCTACATGAGGAGTTGGCTTGAAACGTGGGTAATGATGAGCTAGAGCATGAGATGAATCAGAGCAGGATAAGTTGGATAAGGTTCTCGACCCAATCTTTCAACGCGACCTGTCCATCATATTGAGGGAGAGCAGGCGATGACCTCCAATTCTCTTTCTCGCTCGGGTTTCCTTGTTCCATCTCCTCCTCCCGCTCACAAGTACTGCTGCTATTGCTCATATGGTGGTTGCGAAGTTCATGCAGTCGTTCCGTTTTGATGGTGAGCCCAGTCCCGAATCGAAACTTGGGCGTTAGGAATCTAGTATCGGAAATGCCCCAGGAGACAGAAGATAGGACAGGGTCAGTAATCGAAAAAAAAAAAAAAAAAAACCAAAGTAAAAATAGATAATTGTGTAATCAAGTCAAGGGAGATAAAAATGGAATGGTGAAGTGGCATGTGAGGGGATGTAACGGAATATTACTAACAGTTTACGGCGGTCGGAGCGGCAGAGCAAGCCCGTGGGAGTCCGACTCAAGAGGATGTCGGGGTGCGCGAACAGGTCGATTAAGAGGCCGAGGATCGCCTGATTGATAGCATTAACAAACACGCTGTACATTTGGTCCGGGCCGATGCGCATTGGCTCGTCTTTCAGCCAATAGGATATGACGACTGGACACGTCATCGTAAAGGTGATGGACCGGCTGAGGGTTCAAATGATCCCAGAGAGATCAGAAAGAAGCAGAAACCTTTGGATCTAAGACGATTAGTTTATCCACCACTCACCGGCCCATAATCCGCAACACGGCGGCCCCGCCCACGTCTAATTTATGGGAAGTCGAGTTGCGCTTCCCACACACCAGCCTGACCAATTCTGCCGCGCTCTCCAGGACCGGGTCGAGCTCCCCTTCGACTTGCAAATCGGCGGGCTTGAGGTCCGAAACCGCCTGCTGGAATAGCGTGTGGACGTTGTGGGTGTAAATGAAGAAGACAATCAGATCGAGAACGGGCTCCAGGATCTTCGGCGCAGAGGGCTGCGTGGTCGCGCTGATAATCCCCACGGCACACGACCGCCGCGAGCGGTATATCGATATCATTAACAGCCGCATCAGCGCTGACACAAGCCTGCACTTGTGAGAGGGTCCCGTGCTCGTTTGTACCTCTTCGTCACTTTCAAGCTAACACGGCAAACACACCACACAATCCCATCAACATAATCCGAATTCTGAATGCGTGGGGGTAACAGGGTGAACCAAAAATAAGAGGGCAGTACCATTTCGAAGCAAATCTCGGCATCTTCCCAGAACCCTTTGACGATCACTGAGCGATCTGAAGTCGATGTTCGATAAGTAGGAGACGATTGGGCATCCCTAGAAATCTGAACAATTCACGCCCGCGAGACAAGAGCCTTTTCTTTTTACAACGAACGCGCGTATTCGAAAGAATTAGGAAAAAGGCGAATGTGCTCACCTCGCCGAAGATTTCTTCATCCAGCACTTCCGCGCGAGCGAGTTCCAAGTCTTCTGCAAATGGGAGACGACTATCCGTCTCCTTAAGGTTACTACAGCGTTCCCAGGGCGAGAATCGTTCGACCGGTTGGTTCGGCAGCCGCAGAGTGATCGCAAGTCGCCGCCGGGGGCGCACTGGTAGCTTGAGGGAAATCTGGCTCGATTCATCATTCTCCGGGTCCAGAGGCTCCAGACTTGCGAACGAAGAGGCGCGCAATGCCTCGGCAGCTAACCACGAAGCAAAGTAATATTTGAGCCTGGCCTCAGCTAGGGAGATAAGAAGAAGAAAAATATGTGTGAAAACGGACCTTCGGTGGTAGCATATGCGATCCCGATTTCTTTTGCTGCTCGTTCGGCGCCCTTTCCCATCAGACTCATATCGGCGCCAGGCTTCGCGCCTTTGGGCCTCATATTCCAGCCTTGCTCTCTGAGTTTGAGGAGGGTATCCCACTCGTTCTGCGAGCGCTTTGCTTCCCGAGCCAGTTCCCCTGCGGTCCGCTTCAGCAGACAGGACGCGTTTTGGGCCGCTTTCCGCTTCCGCATGAGCGACACGGAGGCGTTGATCAGCGTGATGGGTTCGGGCTGTGCAGAAAGATGAACCGACGAATGCGTCATCGGCGCTATCCCTCCAGGCGGCAGTGGCAGACTGCTGGTATCTACTGCTTCTGGCGCCAAGGGAGCGAGCAGAGTGTTGAGCAGGTCCAATCCTGTCGACAGTTCTCCACTCATGACTCTGTTTAAAGAAAAAAAAAAGAGAAAGAGTTCTCTCTCAATCGTTTTGACCCAGTTATTTTAATGGGATGAATGATGAGATCAGAAAGGAAGCTTACAGCAATTGGTTCGCCATTTGCATCCTCATCTCCCACAACTCATTCACGGTGATCGTCTCAGAGGTTTTTAGATCCTTGTCACCAGCAGCATCTTCCTTCGAATCCGTCGCCAATTCTGATGTTGGCAAGGGTTTGTTTTTCTGTTTCTCGATCTTCTCGATCGTCAACTGAGAAAAATCTCCCCGCTCGACCCACAGCCGTTTGAGGTCCGAAGTGAACTTGGAAGCTTCATCTTGCCTATGTAAATAGAGAAAAAAAAATGAGGATCCTTAATGATTTCGCGAGACTCGTTGGCAATATGATAATGAGAGGAATTAAATTGCTCACGGCTCTTTCCAGATCTGTTCGCCCCCATCGCCGAAGTCCCAAAGAGAGTCTTTCTGTGCTTCGATGGGGTCCCGCTCAGAGGGGAGGTCGTTAGCCAGGAGCCGAGGGGCGGGTGGTGCAATGGCGATCGACATGTGCTTCCGGACCATCGAATCGAAAAATTGTGTGTGCGGGTGATATCCAAGGCTCACAAGAGGCTTCGCCGGCAGGCTGTAGCAGTGCCGGCTCGATTTGGCTGAGACCCGGGTACCTGTCACAGAAGCTTCACTCACTCGGCTGCACATCCGGAACCGGCACCAGATCCAAGCGTCTGTACCGGATCCGGGTACCATCGCAATTGCACCCAAACGGGGCGGATCATCATGTGATCTCAAACTGTAGCTTCAAGTTCAGTGGGGGTGTTCATTTGACGCTTTTGGCCACAGCGCAGAAGACAGACAGACAACCTTGCAGACCAAGACGGTCTTACTCAAGAATGGGTGAGACAATATACCACCCCATGGAGGAACAGCACAATCTCAGATAAGACAGACTCAAGCAGTTGTATAAGACCAATGTATTCCTTTTCCTGGACTGAAGGAGGAGAGGAACTGACACACATATAATGTACAAACTATTGGGATGGTTGGTGATGCAGATGGGCAGAAAAAAGAAGCCCATATATATACACATGTAAATAGAACTGGGATTAAACGACCAAGGGAATATAGGAACGAACTATGCATAGGAAGAGGAGGTAGGATAAGTAGGATAGAGCTAGCAATCCAGAACTTGGGGTTTGTATTGAAGAACTATAAGCAAAAAAAGGAGGAGGAATGTGGATGTGCAAAAGTTGGAGAGATTACTGGTGGGTGAGGAGTTCGGAGCCGTCGCCGCCCTGGACGACGGAGACGAGATCCGAGGCGCCGATGGGAGGAGGATTGGGGGGCGGTTGTGAGGCGGAGTGTGGATGGGCGGAGCGGATAGAAGAAGAAGGGTGGCCGGAGGAGGAGGGTGGGGAAGAGAGGGACCAGCGGATCGAGCTCATCTCGTTGAGCCGGGACACCGCTCGCGCCCACGCAAACTTCTCCTCCTCCCCAGAGAAAAGCGAGCTGGCACCGATCGTCTTGGAGTCCAGCCCCTTTTAATCCCCCCCCCGTCAATAATGTTTTAACACAGGTCAGCGAGCGACCTTCTTCTTCTTCCGCATCGGACGTGGCTTACCAAATCATCCATCGCGGCTCGCATCTCGGGCGTCATCGCCTCCTGGGCACTTGACTCGCCCGAAAAGATTTCCGCAACTACCACAAGTCAACCAGAAGGAGCATCAGAAACCATAACGTAGAGGGTGGGAGAAAGCGAATGGAAACACTCACTGGGTACCTCCGACAACGTGAACAGTTTGGTCTTGCTTTCGTATGCGGCATCCAGGAATAGGATGAACCGACGAGCCTAGATCAAAAAGAAAAATTTGGGGTAAGAGGAGGAATGCGTTAGTTGTCCAAGAGTGTTAAGAAGAGAGGATACATGAACTGACGAGGTCGCGTTGGGAGCTGGATAACTTAGGGACGTTGTGGATGAAAATGACGTTGAATGTGGAGACGATCTGCAGGTAATCGGCCGCGCTGAGGGGGAGTGCGCAGAGATGATAAAAGTCGAACCAGGCGACGTCAGACGTGCTGAGGGGCACATGGATGACACGGGTACCCCAGATGGGCAGGGTACGGTTCTCGAGAATGGGCTCGTGATCGGTCAGCGCGTCGAAGCGCTTCTTGAACTCGGCCTGGTTCTCCTGGCTCGGCGGGCTCAGGAATACCGTGGAAAGCCCCCCGCTGCTGCTCAGTTGCTTCCGGTAGTCTACGCCCGAGTTCAGGTCGATCACCCTCGTTCGCCGCTTGATCAGATCAATGCAACCCAAGAACGACTCTCGTTGGATCCCATTCTTGTAAAGTTCATCTGGATGTCGACTGAATGAGTGGCTTTTGTGAGAAACTTGCGCTTGGGGATGTATTCTAAATTGAAATGAATCACTCAACTTGGAAGTCATCACAGTTACTACTCCGTAATGCAGTAAGCCCTCCAAGAGACGCTTCAAGATCATAGCATCCACGATATCAACAACCTGAGAGAGGAAACAGAGGTGAGCTCCAAGAGCCAAGGAAATGAAAAGCCAGAGAGCGATATCTCACTCACCTGAAACTCATCGAAACATAAGACTTTGCATTCTTCGGCAATTTCCCTGGCGATCGTGATCAACACGTCCGCCTTGCCCAGCTGGCCTTCCCTGTGAAGTTGGTACTGTAAGTTGTGGTTCCGCTTGTGGATGTCAACCATGAACTGGTGGAAGTGGATCCTTTTTGCCGGAAGTGCAGTATGGTTGGGAAGATTCTTCAAGGACTCGTAGAAGGAATCCATTAACTACATACATAATCACAAGACCCCGCAAAAGGAACAAGCCTGATAATGAGCCTTTGTATTCTGTTGTGCCAAATATGTGTCAAGATCAACAACATGTTTGTTTTTACCATTGATTTGCCGGTTCCTACCGAGCCGTACAGATAGATTCCATGGGGTAGATTGGAGGGTGGATCGAGTGGAAGGTTGTCATTGGAGAGAGAATGGGAGAACAGACTCCTAAACTGGAACGGAAAGGCCAATAGGAGTTAATTCGTGTGAGGATATAAGCAGACAGGCATGGGATTGGGACTTGCTTACCCAGTTAGAAGATGACGATGGTTCGTTTTGTGTGGATTGTGATGGGAGTTGGGTTGGATGGTAGGTTGCTAGTTCCTGGTAGAGGTCTTGTAGCTGATGCAGGATGGTAACTTGGAACTTGTCCAGGTTGAGTAGTCCTTGGTCGATTCGCTGCTGATACAGGTCGATTGGCCCGCCTTTGATCGTGAGTGGTTTGTTTGATAATGCTCCTGCATGAATGTGGTCGTTTCCTGGTGTTGGTTGGGTGGTTTGGGTTTGGGTGGGTGGTCTTGAGAGCACGGCGTGTTGGGAGTAGTTGCTAGTGAGTCTGAGTCTGAGTGTTGAGGCTGTTGACCGTCGGATGAGAGTCAAACAGTTGGCTGGGCGTATTAATCGGGAATATAGCATGGTGCGGCAATCTGACAGCTCACTATAATAAAATAAAATAAAATAAAATAAAATAAAGCGGAATTAATCAAGTTCCCTTTCGAGGATGGCCACTCCACACTATGTAGTGCACAGCCACTTCCATCTCAGGAGTCAATCCTCTATGACTCTCTCGGTCGTTTTGTACTACTGTCATGAAGCAACACAAACATCCATCCTCACTGCTCAGGAAATAGAAAGTTAATTAAAACCTTGGCTTTCTTTCAGAGCGGCGGACACCATTGACCGTAGGGCCTCGAGGGCAGCCTCAGGACACATCTGAGGATGTCCTTTCTCCTCTCCGCATCTGCAGGGTCAAAACCTTCAGAAAGCCACCGAGCGTTCTCGCGATGATTCAGCTTCACTCCTAGACCTTCCTCCACACGCTTTCTGCTCGAAAGCGTCGGGAGGACATGGCCGGGTGATTTCTAGAAAGCCGCGCCGTGGTGTACATACATATTCACCTCTTCAATCCTGTACTTCGTGTTGACCATGGTCCATGACTCAAAACACATCTCCCAATCAGGTTGCCAGCTGCACACTTAACTATCAGTCGTATGCATCACTGTCTCAACCGCCTCAAAAAAACGACAACACTTTCCGATATATATCTTCCCCTTTCGTGATACGAACTCGGCAGAACGATGATGGATACCATACCGTACCCTGGAAACTCCACAGCTGCAGGGGGCGCAGGCATCTCCCCCGGACAGCCCTAGACCCATACACCAGCATACATACACCTTATCTGAGTCTAACTTGGGGTCACCAGGGAGCGAGCGAATGACCTGAAAACTGTCCACAAACCTTCACCTCAGTTGGCCTTGCCGACTGGTCCCAAAAATGCTACTGCCAGCAGTGTTGTTCAACTTATATCTGTTCAGTCAACTGGGACTCACTATAAAGGCCGTAGTAGCCCAGACGGACTCGCTAGAATTTTCTAAACTACCAATACCATCATCCGTCTCTTCCAGTCAAGAAAAAGAGTCTCTAGTGACTCATAACTTTTTGGAAGGGTTCGACAGAAGAGAAAATGACGTTTATCCGTCCAGGAAGGAGTGCACCGACCAGCAGGCAACCAATCCATTCATCATTGAAAGCAACCAAGGTGAGCATGATAAGCAGGCTTGGAGTCAAGTTCTTCCGAAGGGTTATTTTAGTTGTCCTCATTTATCAGATACACATGAAACTGGTTCAAGTCATCGAGGAGAAGAGAGACTCAGGATCATGCCAGAAAATGGCTCAACGAACTGGATAGCATCTAACATGCGACCATTCTACCCCCACGACATAAACCCCTCGCAAGTACATGGCTTTCATGAGGAACATGAAGGAAAGGAAAGGGTGGGTGGAATCGTTGGAGTAGCACGCTGGAACGAAATGATAATGCTGACCATGATCTTTTACAATCAATATACCAATCACATCTATTGGAAACAGGATTGACACTGTATCAGCAGAGACATCATCCTCCAACACCAGGCGCATCTCTTACATTCCCACCATCATCTTATTTACATCACCCAACGGACCACATGGTCCAGGATGTGGAACCACACAACTTGGGAACAGGGAGCTCACAGATGCACCCAGGTGCATCAGGAACTTCTTCTCACATCCCATCAAATTCACAACTTCATGTTTCTTCAAATGATAACAATGATTTTCCTCCAGAATGTTGATCAGATATTCATCACAGGGATAGGGTCCGTTCCAAGGGTGCTGCAGGTTTTTGAAATGAAGAGACCACAAATGAAGAATCCTCAAATCTATCAAATTCAAGTTGCATGAATAATCAAAGATACTTGGATCTGATAAATATGACTTGTGCCAGTGGGGATGATCAAGAATTGAGATCTGTTGTAGAAAGAAGCAATAATAACCCATATGATACCAAATCCTTGGGAAAAACATTCAACAAAATGATTTCAATGCTTTCAAAAAATGTCATTTTGGGAGAATTTTTCAAATCACATGAATCTAATAATCCAAAAGCAATCATGATGAAATCAAAAGGAAACAGAGATTCTCCTGTTGATATATCCAATAGTAGTGACCATTATGAACAATTGGAACAAGTTTTGAAGAAACTTAAAATATTGGTTGACTGGCTTCTTTTCAGCAACATAGAAGTTCATGAAAGATTGCAATTAATGATTCAAATCAACAACAGTCATGAAGATTTACTATTTGGTTATTTAACGCCTCTCTCCCAAGCTTAGATCAAGATGGGGTGATGAAATTGGGGCCAGTTTGGGAAATATTGCTACAAAAAAACACATTGTAAATATTCCAATTTTAACAAGAAGCACTTGATATTGCACTATCAATAATTTAAATATAGTACAGGGATTGGGGAAACTCATGTTTTGGATTCAATCAAAACATTGAATGGTGGATCCAGCCCACAAATGAGTATCATGCATGCAGTTATAGACAGAGAAATCTATGGAGGGATAATGCTTGATCAAAGCTCTGATGGATTTTATCACCACAAAATAGATGGATTGAGAATCCCCAAGATTGAAATCTATTCAAAATCAATTAAACCTCAATTGAAGTTTTGGATGAAATGCAAATCTTTGGATTCAAATGAGGAGCTGTTCATAAAAGAGGCGTTTGAGAAAGCAATTCAAATTTCTGATTTTAACAATGTCAAAAAGGCTAAACACAACATAATATTTCGCAATCACCCCATGGAAAATTGGAATTTTTGGGGGTGAATTTGAATATTTTTTTTCACAAAAAAAATGAAATCTTTTCTTTCTTTTCTTTCTTTTCTTTCTTTTCTTTCTTTTCTTTCTTTTCTTTCTTTTCTTTCTTTTCTTTCTTTTCTTTCTTTTCTTTCTTTTCTTTCTTTTCTTTCTTTTCTTTCTTTTCTTTCTTTTCTTTCTTTTCTTTCTTTTCTTTCTTTTCTTTCTTTCTTTCTTTTCTTTTCTTTCTTTTTTTCTTTTTCTTTCTTTTCTTTCTTTCTTTCTTTTCTTTCTTTTCTTTCTTTTTTTCTTTTCTTTTTTCTTTCTTTCTTTTCTTTCTTTCTTTTCTTTTTTTTTTTTTTTTTTTCTTTTTTTTCTTTTTTTTCTTTTCTTTCTTTTCTTTCTTTTCTCTCTTTTATTTCTTTTTTTTCTTTCTTTTCTTTCTTTCTTTTCTTTCTTTTCTTTCTTTTCTTTATGTCTTTTCTTTCTTTCAATTTTTTCTTTCCTTTTTTCTTTTTGTCATTGCTTCTGGAAGGCTAACCTGCTTGGATTGCCAAGCTGATACCATCTCAGCATGCACACTGGACTTCCCGCTGAGTGGTGGACAGCTCAGGATGTAGGCTGACCTGCCTGTTGAGCTGGGAGCTGGTAACAGCTCATCAGTAACAGCTGGGTTGGCAGGTCAGCCTGCCTGATGAGCTGGTAACAGCTCAGCTGGCAGGTCAGCCTGCCTGATGAGCTGGTAACAGCTCAGCTGGCAGGTCAGCCTGCCTGATGAGCTGGTAACAGCGCAGCTGGCAGATCAGCCTGCCTGATGAGCTGGTAACAGCGCAGCTGGCAGGTCAGCCTGCCTGATGAGCTGGTAACAGCTCAGCTGGCAGTTCATCCTGCCTGATGAGCTGGTAACAGCTCAGCTGGCAGTTCATCCTGCCTGATGAGCTGGTAACAGCTCAGCTGGCAGTTCATCCTGCCTGATGAGCTGGTAACAGCTCAGCTGGCAGGTCAGCCTGCCTGATGAGCTGGTAACAGCTCAGCTGGCAGGTCAGCCTGCCTGATGAGCTGGTAACAGCTCAGCTGGCAGGTCAGCCTGCCTGATGAGCTGGTAACAGCTCAGCTGGCAGGTCAGCCTGCCTGATGAGCTGGTAACAGCTCAGCTGGCAGGTCAGCCTGCCTGATGAGCTGGTAACAGCTCAGCTGGCAGGTCAGCCTGCCTGATGAGCTGGTAACAGCTCAGCTGGCAGGTCAGCCTGCCTGATGAGCTGGTAACAGCTCAGCTGGCAGGTCAGCCTGCCTGATGAGCTGGTAACAGCTCAGCTGGCAGGTCAGCCTGCCTGATGAGCTGGTAACAGCTCAGCTGGCAGGTCAGCCTGCCTGATGAGCTGGTAACAGCTCAGCTGGCAGGTCAGCCTGCCTGATGAGCTGGTAACAGCTCAGCTGGCAGGTCAGCCTGCCTGATGAGCTGGTAACAGCTCAGCTGGCAGGTCAGCCTGCCTGATGAGCTGGTAACAGCTCAGCTGGCAGTTCATCCTGCCTGATGAGCTGGTAACAGCTCAGCTGGCAGTTCATCCTGCCTGATGAGCTGGTAACAGCTCAGCTGGCAGTTCATCCTGCCTGATGAGCTGGTAACAGCTCAGCTGGCAGTTCATCCTGCCTGATGAGCTGGTAACAGCTCAGCTGGCAGTTCATCCTGCCTGATGAGCTGGTAACAGTTCAGCTGGCAGGTCAGCCTGCCTGATGAGCTGGTAACAGCTCAGCTGGCAGATTAGCCTGCCTGATGAGCTGGTAACAGCTCAGCTGGCAGGTCAGCCTGCCTGATGAGCTGGTAACAGCTCAGCTGGCAGGTCAGCCTGCCTGATGAGCTGGTAACAGCTCAGCTGGCAGGTCAGCCTGCCTGATGAGCTGGTAACAGCTCAGCTGGCAGGTCAGCCTGCCTGATGAGCTGGTAACAGCTCAGCTGGCAGGTCAGCCTGCCTGATGAGCTGGAAACAGCTCAGCTGGCAGGTCAGCCTGCCTGATGAGCTGGTAACAGCTCAGCTGGAAGGTCAGCCTGCCTGATGAGCTGGTAACAGCTCAGCTGGAAGGTCAGCCTGCCTGATGAGCTGGTAACATCTCAGCTGGAAGGTCAGCCTGCCTGCTGAGCTGGTCACAGCTCAGCTGGCAGGTCAGCCTGCCTGCTGAGCTGGCCACAGCTCAGCTGGCAGGTCAGCCTGCCTGCTGAGCTGGCCACAGCTCAGCTGGCAGGTCAGCCTGCCTGCTGAGCTGGCCACAGCTCAGCTGGCAGGTCAGCCTGCCTGCTGAGCTGGCCACAGCTCAGCTGGCAGGTCAGCCTGCCTGCTGAGCTGGCCACAGCTCAGCTGGCAGGTCAGCCTGCCTGCTGAGCTGGCCACAGCTCAGCTGGCAGGTCAGCCTGCCTGCTGAGCTGGCCACAGCTCAGCTGGCAGGTCAGCCTGCCTGCTGAGCTGGCCACAGCTCAGCTGGCAGGTCAGCCTGCCTGCTGAGCTGGCCACAGCTCAGATGGCAGGTCAGCCTGCCTGCTGAGCTGGCCACAGCTCAGCTGGCAGGTCAGCCTGCCTGCTGAGCTGGCCACAGCTCAGCTGGCAGGTCAGCCTGCCTGCTGAGCTGGCCACAGCTCAGCTGGCAGGTCAGCCTGCCTGCTGAGCTGGCCACAGCTCAGCTGGCAGGTCAGCCTGCCTGCTGAGCTGGCCACAGCTCAGCTGGCAGGTCAGCCTGCCTGCTGAGCTGGCCACAGCTCAGCTGGCAGGTCAGCCTGCCTGCTGAGCTGGCCACAGCTCAGCTGGCAGGTCAGCCTGCCTGATGAGCTGGTAACAGCTCAGCTGGCAGGTCAGCCTGCCTGATGAGCTGGTAACAGCTCAGCTGGCAGGTCAGCCTGCCTGCTGAGCTGGTCATAGCTTAGCTGGCAAGTCAGCCTGCCTGCTGAGCTGGTCACAGCTCAGCTTGCAGGTCAGCCTTCATGCTGAGATGATCAGTAAGCCTTCATGCTGAGCTTTTGACAGCTCATCTGGCTGGTCAGCCTCAACAATGAGCTGTTAAAAGCTCAGATGGCTGTTCAGGCTTCATGCTGAGCTGGTAAAAGCCCAGCTGGCAGGTCAGCCTGCATGCTGGGCTGTCACCAGATCAGCTGGCATTCCATCCCAAAAGCTGAGCTGGAAGGTAACCTTGCAAGCTGAGCTGGTAACAGCTGTAGGCCTAGGCTACAAGCTCCCATTGTAGGACGCGCTAGGCAATTTGGGGTATAGCAATATTATGTTGGGAGAGTTGGCTTGGCTCTGTAGTCTTGAATGTCAAGGAACTTCCTGTGGCCTCAACAGGACTACTAGGAAAGCCTTGTCTCTGCTCTTTATGATCTCAGTATAAGTCTTTGCCTGTTGCGCAGGCCTAAACAAACTTCCATAACAGGGCTGTAACTCTACTTCTAAGCTGAATTAATTTCACTGTAGTACCTTGCGGCAGGTTGTATACACAAGGCTGAAGTGGTTTTTACATTGTGCCATGTGTAAAAAGCTGGGCCTTAGTCTTTTTGAGCTGGGAGCACTATGTGAAGATGAGGGTACCTTATGAAGTGCCTCATCTCAGACTGTAAGCTTTGGGGCTTAGTAGGCAACACTAAGTCAAGTTCACGCCAAGGCAGCCAAGGCTTGAAAAGTCTTTGTGGATACAAGGCCCAGCCACACCTTCTTGGGGGAAAAAACCAAGGATTTAGCCCTGCAGAAAAATCACTATGTATGCTGAGCAGTGAGAGCTCCCCTTGCCCTCCCTAATTCCCCAGTTCAAATTTGAGCCTCTTAGTTACCCTTAACCTCCAAGCCTGCAACCCCAACACTATCAGCCTTGACTTAATGCAGATAGACCTACACAATCAAGTTGTGCCACAAGTAACTTAGGGCAAACTTATCAAAGTCCAACTTCCTCTTTGAAGAAGAAAGAAAAGAAAGAAAAGAAAAAAAAGAAAGAAAAGAAAGAAAAGAAAGAAAAGAAAGAAAAGAAAGAAAAGAAAGAAAAGAAAGAAAAGAAAGAAAAGAAAGAAAAGATGTCATTTTTTTGTGAAAAAAATATTCAAATTCACCCCCAAAAATTCCAATTTTCCATGGGGTGATTGCGAAATTTTTTGTTGTGTTAAGAAGTGCCAGGTAGCCTTGAGCAATCCCAATATCCAGAATGCTAAAAATAGAATTATTGACAAAGAGAAGGAGTTCTGTGAAACGTAATGGTGAAGGGAAGCTTAGACACAGGAATGACTAGATGTCAGTGTCCTGGGATGATTGGGGAGAGAGGGAGCAGCGCAGACCTTAAACACAGGAATGACTAGATGTCCGTCTCCTGGGATGATCAGGGAGAGAGGGAGCAGCGCAGACCTGGACAAGTAGAATAAGGGAACAGAAGTGATGATGATTTATTAGCATGAGAGATGATGAGATGAAGACACGACATGGACACAAGAAGAGATGATAAGGGAAAGTAACCTTAGACACAGGAATGACTAGATGTCAGTGTCCTGGGATGATTGGGGAGAGAGGGAGCAGTGCGGACCTGGACAAGTAGAATAAGGGAACAGAAGTGATCAAGAAAAGAAAAGAACAACTGGGAGGAAGAAGACTGTAATTTCCAATCTGGCTCCTGGCACGTCCAGCTCTTCACGCTCTTCCAGGAAGTAGTGTGGCTTTGAGGGCCACAAAACGCTTTCCTGTAGGCTGACTTGCCCTTTTGAGGGGGTCCAGTCTAGCCGCGTATGGGGGAAAGAAGAGAGCCCTAACCATCATGAGGGTCTCTCTCTCTGTGGCAGAGAGGAGCTACACTGGGACAGTGTCGTCCCTGTAGGAGTGGGGGTACAGCGGCAAGCCCACTCCAAAGGAGTATCCCCCCTCCCTCCTCCTAAGACGGGTGGGTGGGTGGACAAGAAAAAGGAAGAGCGTAAAGCGCTCTGGTTTGAGCTGTGGGAAGAGGGGAGTGAAGCTATGGAGCAGTGATGGCAAGGGGGGTGAATCAAGCACTCTAGCCATCCCAGTCCCTAGGTTCCAGGTATAAGAACCTCGAGTGTAGGGAGACTCTGTTATGCACATGGTCTGAAGGCGCTCTCCTGTCCTCAGAGTCTGCGGGTTCTTAGCTATTCAGGAATCAATAGGGAATGGCCTCCCTTCTTGTTCTATCCGCCTCCTTGGACTTTGGGTCATTACCGGTTCCCTATCATGACCCCTCAAATAAAGAAAGGGTTAAGCCCTCTATTACATAATCATGAGCCCCTGAGTACCAACCTCCTGTTTACCCAAGTCAATCCGTTAAGTTGAGGTACTTGTATTATAACTGGAGGAAGAGAATGATTATGTGCATCTGATGGTAATTTTCTTTTTCCAAAAGGTGGAATAATGAAAAAGATATAGCAAAAAGAATTTTTTGCCAGCTAAAATCTGAATTCCGCTCAGGCCAACAAATGTGGATAATGCATAAGTCCCGCTGGCGCAGGCCCCTGGCCCCGCCAGCAAGAGTTAGTGAAGTTGTGATTGGAGACCGATCCAGGCCGAGTGTGCTTACCTGCAACACATCTCTTATTGTCAGATTTGCATATTTCCTTACTTCTTCATATCAACAGCAAGCACCTGCGGGGGTTGGAGAGGTCGGGCTGCTGCACAGGCCCCAACATTGGTGAACACGGTCCCTGGTGCAGGGTTTTAAAATTACAACCCCCCCCCCCCCACCACCAATTTTGTGAATTACAACCCCCCCAACCAATTTTGTGGGGTCATCCACGCATCCCCCGGGCCAACCTCAAGTCAACTCCCAACAGGTTGCCGGTTATTGCAAACCAGTGACCCCTGGGTAAATTATTAACCATAGGGGGTTGCTTGCTACTGGCCCGCCTAGGACAAGTCGTCCTTGGTGGACAGGCATTCCGCCCACTGCCCAGGAGGTAAAATCCTTGGCCGGCCGGTGCAACACTGTACCTGCCTGCCAAGGAGGATTCTTCCTCAGCAGGATAAAACAAGACAGTACCGGAATCATGTTCCTTGGCGGGCCGGTAGGAAGTGGCCCGCTTGCTGGTTGGCAATGGAGCCAGCAACCTCCCTGGAAATCAACTCAGGTTTGATAGGGGGTTGCATCTCAGGATGGTAATCAGGCGGGCCGACCCAAACCTGACCCAAGACCCAACGGGTCATGGGTCGGCTTTGGGCAGGTTTTCAGCAAAAACCACCTGAACCGACCTGAAAACTAATTGGGTTGGGTTCGGGCAGGCAATTTGATGATCGGGTTGTTGTCTTGGCTCCAAAAAATTTTTCTGAGCCCTTAAAAAGCCCAAAAATTGCCAGGTCCATACAGCCCAACCCAACCCAACCCAACCCAAACCCAAAATGTCCCAAAACGGGCTTGGGTTTGGGCAGCAAATCTTGGGATTTGACCCGACCCAACCCAAACCCAATAAAAAGTTGGGTTGGGTTTGGGCACGCTTTTTCAGCCCAAACCCGACCCATCTGAGTTGCATCTTCAAAACCCAAAAAGAGAATCTGGAATAAACCTATTTGTTGACAGAGAAGATAGAATAAACTAAGCAACATTAATGAAAGCACAAACAAGAACATAACATTGAAAACTTGGGGAAATCACAAAGCAAGAATTTCTTGGAAAGAGAAGAGAATAGACTCCCCTGATAATAAAATATGATGAAAAATGGATCACCTTATGTCTCTAGACCAATTTATGATGAAAGATATATAATTTCAAGAATCAAAGGTAGTAAGTTCCTTTTGAAAAGAAAATTATTGACAAATGAAATCTCCGTTGTCAGTAAATTTTAACAAAGAATACACATTATTATGCTCTAGCATGACTCCAAGAGTCTCAATCATCTTCTTCCAATATTCTTGCTTGGTTTGAAAGAAACTATCAATGTGAAATTTTTGATACCAATAGAAAATTAAAGCAAGTGAAACCTGGATGACTTTCTCGTATGCATTCTCAGCACCTAGGTACTCATTGATCAGAAATTTTTGGGCGGGTCCATATTTGATGTGTTGGGCCAAGTAAACTTGTTCAATCTTCACATCACCAAATATGGGTAGCTCATTTTCCTCTTGTTCAAATAATATCATTTTTAACCATTGGTAAAATTCAATTTCTGCATTGTGAGATACAACTATTCCCTCAGACATTTGCAGAGATACCAGGTGTTTATGGCACATCTTTAAATGCCAAAGTAGAAAATTCAACTTGGTATCTAAATGCCGTTCATAATGGCATTTATGTTTCATTTCAATCATAATCCTTGCTCTATATATCATATCTTTCTTAGTTTTGCTGTGAGTGGTATGTATATTATGTTCATAAAAATTAATCAATGGAAGACCCGCAATTTTTATCTGATTTCTATTCTTGCCATGACTTGGGTCATTAATAATAATCAATTTATTGAAGGTGTTCTTTATATCTTTTTCCTCTGTTGAATCTATAGATTTGGACGCTACCGCAAACCTTTGTGGTTTCATTGAATGGGGAAATATTTCCAATTTTGGTACCCTCAATTCATCAGCTGAGTTAACTTTCTGAAAGAAGCCATCAGATCTGGGATCAACCATTATCCCTTCATGAAGTGCTTTGTTTAAAACTACATGCATGATATTTTTTTCTGGGCTGGAACCATGATTCAACTTGGATATTGAGTTCCAAATATCAGGATGATGATCTTGGTACCAATATTTGATGATTGAAAGTGAATATTCAGGAGCTTCTTGCTGAAATTCAACTCTTGCTATTGCAATTTTGGGCAACAAAATATTCCATACTTCTCCAAATGTTTTCAACCTGGATTCTTCCTGAACTCCTGCAAGACAGAGTTTTTTTAAAAGGAGAGAGTCTTGCAATAACCAATATAGTAATTCATGGCTATTTATTGGTTCAGTCAATTTTAATTCTTCAGAAACAGATATGTTGATAAAAATAAGCCACTTGACCACAGATTTCAACTTCATGTACACTTGATTAGATCGTTTATATTTATCAATCTCTTGGACCAAATAATTAAAAGCCTCTATGAATTCTGGTGTTTTGACTTCAATGCCTGACAAATTGGATTTGAACCTTTTCACAAAATTCAAAACTGACTTGGTGGATAATTTATCCCAGTCTCCATCCATAGATAATTGATCCTGTCTTTTATGTATAGCATAGCATAAAGATCTATCATCTCCACAAGATACATTGATCAGATCTGATATCCCCCCTCTTAACTCTTGATTGTTGAATTGATTTGAAGTTGATTCAGGAAATGCTGCTTTTGTGTGTGTTGCTTCACCTGTCATAGCATCAGAAATCAATGGATCTGCAGGAATCTGATGCATATCTGACAATTCTTCTTGGGGAAATGCAATATCTTGATTTAAAGTCTGAAGAAGTTTTGAATATAAATCTTTGATGGAAGAAGGTCCTGCTTCACCATAACAAAACCCAGATCTGCTTGTTGTGAATAAGTTGTTGGACTCCACAGGGTGAACCATGTGATTTGATGCATGTGCATATGAATTCAGCGGTAAAAAAGATGTGACAGATGCTGCGGTTGGTGGTGTGAGGTCTCCATGCTGATCCCGCGCTGCTGTTTGTAATAATGGTAGTGGTATCAGTTTCATTCATGATGGAAATGCCGTTTTCAGCGTTGGCACTTCTTTCCAATATGCACCTCCAATTATAACCTCTTTGCTCACCATGAAATTGAGTAACCAGCGAGAGGTGGTCCAGCTGATTTCCTGCTGCCATCTTGGTTCCTGGCCTGATTTCTGAGTCATTTCCTTGTATTATCTTGATTCTTTTATCTGCACGGTGGCGAGAACTGATTCCAACTGTTTTTCATTGGAAGAGTGAAGTAAACGTCACCAATCTCTTTGTAATGTTTTTTTTTATTACAACCCTGCTTACCCTGAACCTGATCACGTTTTCTGGTTTCAATGTTGAGCGGGTTTACCTGCTGTTCCAAAAGCTCACTTCTGCATGGAGACACATCATTTTCTCCAGCTTGAAACAATCCTAAGAAGTCTTGAGTAACTAGGGGCCCTGTTTCTTGACTAGAAGAAACAGAAGATGATAGGCAGTCAATTGGTAGTGAGTCCGGTGGGGCAACAGCCTTGAGGCCTGGTTCCAGCTGAATGAGTAAACAAAATATCACCGCTGGCAGGAACATTTTTTGGGTGTATAGTTGGCGCCAACTGTCGAGGTGATGGTTTGCTGACAGCTTCGTGGGCTCTTGCTGGGTCCCTGGTGGTCTCAACTCAACCCAGAGATTAGTGTATGAATGAGGACATGCCTGCGCCTCCTGTTAGCCCCGGCTGTAAAACCTTCTCATCGTGTACGACCGATGTCGATATACATAGAGCGTGTTGAAACCCAACTCTAGACCCTGAGATGAACCCACAACAGACGGAGTCTCGTCCTTGACCTGAACTCTCCTTCTCCGTCCTCGATGGTGAAGTCTCGATCAGACTGAACCGCGAAGGCAACTCCCAATCCCTGCTGCGCATTGAGAGGGGAAGCCCCTCGTGCGCGAGATGCAACCGCTGCGCCGCAGCTACCCCCCCACCTGAACCCTGCCCAGAGACCTCCTCCACAGGAAACGGTCAAGATAGAGGTCAAGATGCAAGCAGGAGAATAAAAGATGGAGACTGCGATGCCATGGAGATCGAGAAGACGCCAATAAGCACACGGTTTCCGGAACAGCCAGTCCTGAAACACACATCCAGCCAATGGCGCAATCTCCGAACGACGATGCGCGAAGCAGCTTTCAGCTAGACACGATCGAGGAGACGCTCGAGAGCTTTCGCAATGGGGAATGTGTCGTGGTCGTAGACGATACTGAGCGCGAGAACGAGGGCGATTTGATCATTGCCGCGTCCAAGATCACGACCGAAATGATGGCCTGGATCATCAAACATTCCAGGTAAGCCTCTGTCCTGCTCAGTTTTTTTCCACCACGCCTTTCCCCCCTTTTTTGTGCCCATTCTAATCTTCTGTTGGGGCTTCTTCAAATACTTATAGTCGTGCCTTTCTAGCGGGTATGTCTGCATTGCTCTCCCCGGTGAACGCTTGGACGAGCTGGAAATTCCCTTGATGATCGAAGCCAACACGGAGAAGCACAAGACCGCATACACGCACACGGTCGACTACAAATACAGTTGAGTCCTTCATCCTGTGGATACCTCCCCCCCACACGCACAATCAGCCCATAAAATTCATTCGCAAGTTAGCTCAAATCATTTTTTTTTTTTTTTTTGAAAAAACACAAAATCTAGATACCACTACTGGAATTTCCGCCCATGACAGAGCGTTGGCTGCTTATAAACTGAGTGATCCATCGAGTCGAGCTGTCGACTTTACTCGCCCGGGACACATGGTTCCTTTGAGGGCAAGAGAAGGGGGCGTGCTGAAGAGGAGAGGCCACACGGAAGCTGCGATTGGTCGGTTATGATCATCTATTTCCGATTCCTGGCTTTGTCCTCCTCCTCGCTTAGTACTAACTTGGTCTGCTGTGTTCCACATTGCTCAGATCTTTGCAAACTC
This sequence comes from Puccinia coronata f. sp. avenae, assembly GCA_002873125.1. Classification (NCBI taxonomy): domain Eukaryota; kingdom Fungi; phylum Basidiomycota; class Pucciniomycetes; order Pucciniales; family Pucciniaceae; genus Puccinia; species Puccinia coronata. The sequence goes on along the minus strand of PGCI01000328.1, from coordinate 76,413 downwards.
GCTGGTCTCCCTCTCGCCGGCATCATATGCGAGTTGGTCAAGCCAGACTGCCCGTTGGGCTCGATGGCTCGCCGGGACGACTGTGCGCAGTTTGCGAGGCAGTGGAAGTTGAAAATGATCAGCATCGAAGACCTCGTGCAATATTGTTCAAAGCTGAGTGACAGCTAATCAATCACAAACAATGATGCACCATTATAAATCTTTAGCTCCTGGTGTCACAGAACAAAAGGAAAAGAATACCCATCTCAGGTGACAAGAGAGAAGATAACTAATTGCACATAATAAGACTCGATGAAAAGGAAAAGTACTGGACGTTGTGGACAAGCCAGCTCAAATAGTTTACAAGTGGAGGATGGGAAAGAGTTGTTCACATTACAAACATGAGGTTGGTATCAATAGGCTACAAAATGGGTAAAAAGCAGAATGTCAGAATATCATCCACCACCAGAAACAACAAAAGCTGTTGACGGAGAAGTATAAAGGGACCCACATGGGAGGCCGAAAGTTGTGGTTTCTGGGAGTACTTGTTGGCCAAGATCTGGCGGATAGATACGAGGAGCTGCTGGTAAGTTTGTTGAGGGGCCTGAGTCAAGGAGGTAATGAATGCGTAGGACATAGCTCTACAGGAACGATCATAAGGTGGGAGGAAACAAGAATTAATTCACACAGCGCAAAACAAGAGCAGCAGCCGGAATGTGGTGGCGGAAAAGGGGGAAAATACACACCCGGTGGCGGAGCCAGCTTCGACGGCATCAGCACTCGTCTGAGAGTCTTTGCATCCACTCCACTGGATCGCATCCGCAGGGCTGGTCCGGGTCGCTTTGGATATCCGCTCCGCCTTATTCCCGGCCATCACCTTCTTGCCGAGACCCATGAGCCCCCTCGCTACTCCGCCCAGATCACCGCGCATATATGAGAGCCCTGCTTGAAGCGCACCCTGCCCAGCTCTGCGAGAAATGGGCAAATGGATCCTTGTCAGACAGACAAACCCATTCGATAGTGAAAAAAAAAGTGGTATTCTTACTCGGCTAGAAGATTCGGCTCTTTGATCTTTCCTTCGGTAGAGTAAACATCTGGCAGATGGTAATGATATGGATGAGCGAATTGAATGAAATGCAGTGTTACTTGAAGCGCTTACATGGCAAGTCAAGTGCGGTACCAGAGTGACAAGACTAAAAAAAAAAGGAGAAAATAAGTAACTAGCATGTATGCAAATAGGGTAAGAGAATCCATAAGATGAAAGAGATCAAACTCAACGTCGAAGATTCCAGTGAGCCGACATCCAGGAGGCAACGGCGCGACCATGATGGCAAACATCTCGTCGTCGACAATGTGGCCCGCATGTTTATGATCGAGCGGATAGATCACTTCGTCAAACCCGTCGTCTTCATCCCCGTCTAGATCTTCAGTCTGCGGGCGCATTCAGAAACCGGGTCAGAAGCTTCCTAAATACAACATACATTACATGTAAAGCCGGGGAAAAAAGGGCAATGTACTTGACCGCCGTGACCACTAAAATGAACTGTGAAGCATAGCAATAATAGTTGCATCAACAATAGGAAATTTAGAACTGGGTTCAAGCGAAATTTTAGCTACGTACAGAATAGAGAATCGTTGGGTTGGGCATTGGAGACCAGCCACTGCATGGCGGATATGATGTTGGCTCGGGTAGGGACCTGTCTGGCGTTAGCGCCGGGGGTGTCGAGCAGGATGACCATATCCTCCTGCTTATAGTTGTATCTTTCTGCGAGGCGGAGAGAGAGGGAGTCGTCAATATCCCCACGATCCTGTTTGAGGAAATGGAATATGACGGACCAATCAAGAAGCGCTGCATGTTCAACGCATCGTTGTGGCATCCCCGAAGTTCGCCCGTTTGGCCCACGTAGTTCACACCGATACATAGCGCTTTGCGGCGGCCAGTACAATTGGAATACTTTGGTGACCGACGAAAAGAGTGGTCAGAACCTGCCAATTTTCAAGTGTTCTCTCCGAAAAAAGGTCTCGGACATGGCTCAACTTGAAAGTAAGGTTCGCCTCGGGTCGCTTGCGGGGGTTGATAGTTCGCACCAGGCGGGCCCTGGTTATAAGCTTGTTGGTACGTTGTTGGCGGATTACCGTGGCCTGAGGATGCGGAAGGTGTGTGGTGTTGCTAGTTAGTTCAGGTAGACGCTCCATAGAGGCCAATATTGTGGGGATATTAGTACCATAATGGCCAGGATATGGTCTTGCGTGGTCGTTGGTGGGAGGCGGTGGACCTGTGGGTGGCTGCCATCCACCACTGACAAGAAGCAAAAGGGGAAAACATCAGAGACTGCGGCTTGAGTTTTCTGGCGTGCTTATATATTGAGAGCTCGAGAGACACACCCGAAACCTGAGTGTGAGTGTATGTGTGGTACAACGGAATGGTAAACAGAGCGGAAACAAGTCAGGAATCCCGGTCGATTTTCTTCATGCAGCATGTAGGGAGAAGGGCATGCCTGTAGGAGGAGGGCCTGGCGGAGGCTGCCACTGTGGGGGTGGTGGCCCGGACGGAGGTGCCCACAGCTGTTGTTGAGGCTGCTGGCTGGTGAAGGGGGGCGGGCCCCACTGAGAGGCGGGATGGTTGTAGGGGTAGTTTGCCATCGCGGGTCGAGCGTTCAGCACTGTGGACGGTGGGTTGCGTGGGTTGATGAGTTTGTGTCGCTTGGCTGGAGACTGGAGTGGTTAACTGGTGCTACTGCTGAGTGTGGATGGGGTGGAAGGGAGGTGGTGGACGGTCAACAAGAAACTCTGACTCGAGCGAGTGCGAGCTGCGCTGTGAGAGTGGATGTATGCGCCGGATCATCATGATCACCCATGATGAGTCGCTGGACAGAATTGAGCGCTTTGAACAAGCTGGCCACAACAAGACAAACCACTGGTAACCAGCTACATAAATAAATAAGATGTCGGTACAAGTCAAGTTTGGACGAAAGAGCAAACCCATGATCATGGCCGACACACACATTCTTCTCTCTAGCTTCTTCTCCAACAGTCCAAGCTAATCCAAAACTAATTACAAAGACAGCAGAGGAACTGAGGATCAAATCATAAAATGATTATTTGGCTTTTGAGTGTCAAGGTGCAAGTCCCCGGCACCATCAGAAGTTACAACGACCTCATCAAAAAAAGCGGTTGGGTATCCTCATGCTCTGAGTCCTGGGCTCCTGCCAATCAGCCCCCCACATTCGGAGAGTTGTTCATTCAATTTGGCCACACATTTGAATCGATCTTTTTCTTAGAGGGTCATTTGGCCTGGCCATTGCACACGGTGAATTATGAACTGGGACAAGATATTTTTTTTTTTTTGTAAAGCTTTTCCTGCAAGATATAGAATATCACCAATATATACTAGCTACAATAAATTTGACCAGTTTGTTGTGTTCCTGATGCATTTTTGGAAATTTGTAAAAAATGACAACAAGAATAGTTATAAATATTAGGACTTCAATGCCAGGGGTGTTTCTATAGTTGCCCACAAATGTGAACCTTCTAATATCCCATCCGAGAAAGGAAAGCTAAAAAAAAAAAAAAAAGACAACATGCCATAGGCCATTGAGATGTCATGAAGGGACAAGATTTTTTGTATAAAAAACATCAACTAGATAGAAAAGCAGATCCGATGGTGGAAGGTGTCCACTGAGAACCCAAAAATAAAATTGAAAATAGATTTCCAAGCCAAAGTTATCTTTGAATCTTGACCCCAGACAACTTCTCTCAGCCTATATTCATCATTGTTGGCTATCCAAAAGGAGATATATTTCCAAATAGCAAAAATTTTCTTGATTCCACTGAGTATGTATAAATCTTCCCGCATGATCTCTTCAGTATACCTTCCAAAGCAGGTTACTGCCGTTTGAAACACCTTGATTCTATCAATGACTTCCCCTGTGGGCTTGGGGAAAACAGTAATGATCGTGTGGACAAAGTGAATGTAGGTAAGAAAGCAATCATTTATTTTCTTGGAAAGATGATTTTCCAGATTGCTCTTATTTGCCACATTTTCAATGAGCTCCTCAAACCATTGTTGGGATGCTCCAAAGTCAATTCCCAGTCGATCATGGTGAACCATCTTCCAGGTTACAGGTGTGAATTTGTAAAATCTAGAAAGTGCTTCTTGTGCGACCTGCGCTGGTAAAGGTGGTTTCTGGCCCTTGGCAGATGGCGACTTGCACCGGGTGAAAGCTCTGACAAGATCCTCACTTTCTTCTTTCCTGATTATTAATCTCGCGGTAACAAGATGTGAGTTATTCTCGTTTTCACATTTTTTCATTTTACTTTCAATCATTTGCCTTTTGTTCAAAAAATTTCGATCTTGACAGTTGGGGAATCTAATGGCATCTTGATCAAAATTCAGTCGGTGAACATCCATCTCCACCTCTCTCATGCCAGTAAAATGCAACAGTGACACATTCTTCTTGTCTGTTGTTGATATTTCATTTTTTCGACTTATGGCCTGCCCCGAGGATTGTGCTGTGAGCTTCAATTCCTTGCTGATGGGTCGGTTATTCAAAATACAAAGATTTTGAAGATGACCTGTTGATAAAACTTCAACGGATTCAGAGGCCACGTTCATGGCACTTTGTCGAAAAGAATTGACTGGGGTGGTGGTCTTGGGTATGCCTTCAACTCCATCTACCGACCTGTCTAGTCTTTTTTGATTGCCGTTCAAACCGGGAACCTCTGGGTGGTATTTAAAATTTCCATTGACCACATCGATTCCTGAGCAAATCTGTGACTCATCTTCTGGTATTATCTTAAGTCTCTTTTCTGGACGATCACTTGAACCATCTTGAAGTGTGTCTGGTTGAAAGATTGAAGTAAGCACCACTCAACTATTTGTACAATTGTCACTATCAGCCTGCTTACCCCGATCACGTTGATTAGTTTCAATTATGAATGTGTTTGCCTTGTGGTCCAAAAACCCACTTCTGGATGGATTCATGTCTTCTTTTTTATCTCGCAACAACTGTAAGAAGTCCCGAGTAGTTAGGGGCTTTGCTTCTTGACTAGAAGAAACAAAGGATAGTATTAATTCAAACGGTAGTGAGTCTGGCTGGGCAATCACCTGGAGAGTGAGTAGAGTATAGAATATCACCGCTGGAAGTAGCATTGTTGGGAATTGTTAGTGCTAACTGAGCTGCTGGGTTGTTGGCGGCTTTACATGGGCCCTTGATTGCAAACGTCTCAGACAAGGTGAGTGTGGGACCCACCCATGCCTGCGCCCCCTGGAGCTGTAAACTTAAAGGATATATCGTGCACTGCCCATGTCGTAAAACAACACGTATAGTTACTAATTCTACGAAAGTCCATCTCACAACAGCTGAAAGATGCCTTGTACTTGCCTACACTGTGCACCCGTCGAAACCGTGATGCTGCTTCGCGATGTGTTCGTGGGCCGCAGCAGCCCGCGCTCTTCCCCACTCAAAATTGACAAGATGAAACCCACAGAAAAGAAAATATGGCAATGCTGAGGAGATCAAGGAGGCGATGGCACCACAACAAGTCAACTTTCACTTCTAGTACGTACACAAGTGAAATCTCAGAGTACAAGGGGGCCTTCGTACTCTGTGATGTCACCTGTGTGGAAGTGAAATCTCAGAGTACAAAGAGGCCTATGTTCTTGTACTCTGTGATGTCACTTGTAACAAGAAAAAATTGATTTGTTGTGGTGTGAGAAGCACAAGGTTTTTGGAACATGTAGCCACACCTGGAGCGGAAATACAGCCAACACCACAATCTTCATCTGAGAAGAAATCAAGGTTGATGGTATTAAAAACTTCAGTTCACATCCCATTCCCGACATTGATTGTAATCATATTTTCATGTCACTCAATTAAATATCAGAGCATCACCTCTCAGATTTTTCATCAAGCAACACTCAGCTTTGAGTTTGCATGAATGAGATAGCTTCACAAAAAACAATACCCAATGGCCACACATTAGTGTTTACAAAAGTGTCAATATTGACACACTCTTCTCCAAGAGTTCAAGCCACTCCAGATCAAAAACATCAAAAGAACAACAGATAAACTATGGATCAAAAAACATGTCAATTGGTGGGTGCCACATTCTGCTGATTTGACACTAGTTGGGTTAAACAGGTCTTGCACTGATGAATAACATGGTGAAAGTTTGCTGTTGGACCAGTAAGCATAAAATGGCCATGATTGTCTGAAAAATAAACTGACACTCATTTCTCAACCTTAATTTATGAAGAGTTAAATCAGCAAAACAAATTCTTAAAATTGACTACATGTGAATCCCCTTATTATTTTGAGGTCACTTGAATCTTTGAGAATCAAAGTTCAATCCCCTGACACCATCAAATGTTACAAGGAACCCATCAGACACCTGTGGTAGACATTGCCTCCAGTTCCTGAGTTCTTCTTTAAAATTCAATGCGTTGCCTGCATTTTAGGAGCTTGTTCATTCTATTTTGACGGACCATTTGCCCATTTTTGTGGATAATCATTTTTTCTTATACATTGTGTAGTTTGGCATTGTTATTGAACACTGTGAATCAACCTAGACCACTTAATTGTTTTATGAAAATTTTTATGGAAGAGATTTATCTAAATAAGATAATCCTACTGGGTTAAATTTGCCGTATTCTCATGAATGATTTTGTGTGAATTTGTATTTATGTCATTCTGGTTCATGTTTGGAATTTGAACCTGATTTCAACATATTTAAAATATAAAATTTGATTAAAATTTCTCACCTCATCATCTGGATGTTTCATGTAAAGGATTGGAAAATCTCAAAATTTCAGTGCAATGTTTTTGATAAGTGCCATGAAATATTTGGTGTTCAAGTGCAAATTTGAACCAGGTTATCATACCCATCCATATTTGTGCAACTTCTCAACATATGGTGTGTTAAGCTTGTCTGGGCTGGTGGTTTATGAGCCTCACTTCACCGTGGTCAAGCAGGGCTTAACCCCCGGCCCAGACAGCTTAATTCCACCCATTCTGTGCAGGCTGGATCTTGGCCGGCACTTAAGCTAGCCTAGTCCACTGTTAAGCCAAGCGGCCCAGAAATCCTATGCGGCGCCGCACAACTACCACCAACTCACACATGATTTTTTTATTCCTTTTTTCTCACATCAGGGTACATTAGGGGGTATCAAAAATACCAAATCCACAATTAGAAAACAGTCAATTATCCAAAAATCTTTTTGTTCATTCACTGCAAAAGGGGTTGTATCGGTTACAACCCCCCGCGGTAACGTCGGCCAGAGGCGACCGATGTTACATCGGTTGCCCAGACCGATTTTATGTCGGCCGGGCCCACCGATACATTAGAACAAAGGCATAATGTATCGGTGGGAGCCGCCAATGTAACATCGGTCTGGTAGACCGATGTTACATCGGTTGCCGCCACCGATCTAGCCGCGGGGGGTTGTAACCGATACAACCCCTTTGGCGGTGATTACTGAATCCAAAATGGTGCTTGATGAGCAACCAACAGGTTTTAAAAATGGTGGATTTTTGAAAACCAGTCAATTACATAAGTGAGGATTTGCCTATACTAGAGTTGAAGGCGGCTACGCCGCCACTACTTTCACTGCTTTATATTTACCCCCATCTTCAACTTGACTCATTCTTATATGTAAATCTCCACCAATGGGTCTGATTCAAGAAATGTCTACAGGTCATTTCCCTTCATCCAACCCACATTAAAAAGATGCAGCATGGGCTGTATGGCATCATTCTAGATTTGTGTTGGGTCTTAATTTGATCACATACTTTACCTGAATTAAATTCTTCCACATTCAATCATTTTCTTTCTGTTCACCCAAGCCATACTCACACTGCCAGCATTAACCGGTCGAACACGGCAGTTTGAGCGGTGCTCAAACAGCCATGTTCGACTGGTGGTCGGACAGGCACTGTCCGACCGAAGCACCTGCCGGCGGGTTGGACAGGCCTGTCCAATCAGTTCCTGGGACTGGTTGCACAGGACCAGCCGGGACCGGTCGGACAAATCTGTCCGACCAGTTGGCTCTTGCTTCGGTTGGACAGTGTCCATCCAACCACCGGTCGAACACGGCTGTTCGAGCACCGCTTGAGCAGCCGTGTTCGACCGGTCAATGCTGGCAGTGTCAAGTTTTAGTTTTAATAACTGTCCCCTTCCCTCCACCTGTGAGGCATGATTCAATTTCAACTTGCAGGTATCATGCTTACTAATTGTGGTTCAAAAGAAGAAATTTGGTCCAGTCCAAGTACATAATTATTTACATGATTATTTTAACATTCACCTCTATGAGTGTTTGAGCTCACCAATGCAAAATTACAGAATTAGAAATAAATTAATCTCATTTTGTCTATCATTTCCCCCCATCCTCAATCATTATAAATTATCATTTCCTTTCAGTTAGGGTGCAGATTGTTCAGTTTGGCCCAGGCAGACCCAGCCTATCTTGGTTCCAGAGAAGGTTTTCTTTGGCCTGAATGGATTGTTCCACTGTGCAGTGTACCAACCTGGAGTACTGGGTTGGAATTGAGTTAATGTGAGCCATTTGTGATAAGAATGATTCCCTTCCATTCAATTCTATATTTATCACTATCAAGATATTGTCATCCTTCTTGGGTTGCCTGACTTACTTTTGAGATCTGTATTTCCATCCTTGCCCTGGTGTCTCACTATCTATGTTGGCCTTGCATTCATTGCAGTAGAATCACATTCAATTCCAGAACTGAGTGCAAGCAAGGTGTCATAAATACAAATTCAACTTTATCTTAACTTAGAATGGTAAAACATATTCCTGAAATGAAAGGAACTCTTTGCTGCGGTTTGGCATGTTGTGATGGGTGTAAGAATGGATGAGCTCCTGTTGGCTCTGGGTGTCTCCCAGATGTTGTTTTAGAACAAAAAAGGATCACCAAGTGGACCCGGGTACCCGCCGCGTGTCCGGGTACCCGTGGTGCTTTTTCCCAAATTCAGACACCCGTACCCGTACACAGGTACTTTTTGCGGGCACCGCGGGTACTTGACCTTTTTTAGATCCTTCGCCGGCCTGCTTGCAGTGAGAAGTCCTTGGCCTGCTCGCAGTGAGCAGGTCCTTGGCCTGCTCACAGTGAGCAGGTCCTTGGCCTGCTTGCAGTGAGCAGGTCCTTGGCCTGCTTGCAGTGAGCAGGTCCTTGGCCTGCTCGCAGTGAGCAGGTCCTTGGCCTGCTCGCAGTGAGCAGGTCCTTGGCCTGCTCGCAGTGAGCAGGTCCTTGGCCTGCTTGCAGTGAGCAGGTCCTTGGCCTGCTCGCAGTGAGCAGGTCCTTGGCCTGCTCGCAGTGAGCAGGTCAATGACCTTCTCTCAAAGAACAGGCCAAGGGCCTGCTTGCAAGCTCTCAAAGAGCAGGGAAAGGACCTGCTTGCAAGCTCTCAAAGAGCAGGCAAGGGACCTGCTCGCGACTTCGCGAAGAGCAGGCCATTGACCTGCTCTTCGCGAGCAGGTCATTGACCTGCTCTTCGCGAGCAGGTCATTGACCTGCTCTTTGCGAGCAGGTCATTGACCTGCTCTTTGCGAGCAGGTCATTGACCTGCTCTTCGCGAGCAGGTCATTGACCTGCTCTTCGCGAGCAGGTCATTGACCTGCTCTTCGCGAGCAGGTCATTGACCTGCTCTTCGCGAGCAGGTCATTGACCTGCTCTTCGCGAGCAGGTCATTGACCTGCTCTTCGCGAGCAGGTCATTGACCTGCTCTTCGCGAGCAGGTCATTGACCTGCTCTTCGCGAGCAGGTCATTGACCTGCTCTTCGCGAGCAGGTCATTGACCTGCTCTTCGCGAGCAGGTCATTGACCTGCTCTTCGCGAGCAGGTCATTGACCTGCTCTTCGCGAGCAGGTCATTGACCTGCTCTTCGCGAGCAGGTCATTGACCTGCTCTTCGCGAGCAGGTCATTGACCTGCTCTTCGCGAGCAGGTCATTGACCTGCTCTTTGCGAGCAGGTCATTGACCTGCTCTTCGCGGGCAGGTCATTGACCTGCTCTTCGCGGGAAGGTCATTGACCTGCTCTTCGCGAGCAGGTCATTGACCTGCTCTTCGCGAGCAGGTCATTGACCTGCTCTTTGCGAGCAGGTCATTGACCTGCTCTTTGCGAGCAGGTCATTGACCTGCTCTTCGCGAGCAGGTCATTGACCTGCTCTTCGCGAGCAGGTCATTGACCTGCTCTTCGCGAGCAGGTCATTGACCTGCTCTTCGCGAGCAGGTCATTGACCTGCTCTTCGCGAGCAGGTCATTGACCTGCTCTTCGCGAGCAGGTCATTGACCTGCTCTTCGCGAGCAGGTCATTGACCTGCTCTTCGCGAGCAGGTCATTGACCTGCTCTTCGCGAGCAGGTCATTGACCTGCTCTTCGCGAGCAGGTCATTGACCTGCTCTTCGCGAGCAGGTCATTGACCTGCTCTTCGCGAGCAGGTCATTGACCTGCTCTTTGCGAGCAGGTCATTGACCTGCTCTTCGCGAGCAGGTCATTGACCTGCTCTTCGCGAGCAGGTCATTGACCTGCTCTTCGCGAGCAGGTCATTGACCTGCTCTTCGCGAGCAGGTCATTGGCCTGCTCTTCGCGAGCAGGTCATTGGCCTGCTCTTTGCGAGCAGGTCATTGGCCTGCTCTTTGCGAGCAGGTCATTGGCCTGCTCTTTGCGAGCAGGTCATTGGCCTGCTCTTCGCGAGCAGGTCATTGGCCTGCTCTTCGCGAGAAGGTCATTGGCCTGCTCTAATAAACACTAGATCTTTTGGTTTGAACCAACTGTATTGAGAGTAGATTGTCTGCTCAGTTGCAGCGTACCACAATGCCAATGTTAATTGCACTTAGATGCCACCTCTTGCATATTATGTGTGTCGTTGTCAGCCTTAGAGACAACAATGTTGCCCAAAAGGCTTCAACAATGTTCTCTTCTTATTCCTCTTTTCAATACGAGTATTTTCATATCATAATATCCCTACTTTGTTGTGTATAAGTGTGGAATAATATAAGTGTGAAGTAATTAACATAGAAGTCCACATAACATCTACTTATTTTCTAAGTTCAACTCTATATTGCATATTCATTTTGATAAACATGGTTCATCATCTTCAGAGTTGGGCAGATGAAAATTTTCATTATCACTCATCAACCAACTTAGAAGAAAACTGAACAACTGGACAAACACTCCTCACTACTCAGCATCCAAGGTCCCATCATTTCCCCTCGTCGTATTGTCGTGGTCATCTGGTGTCATCTGTCTGACTAGTAAGCAGCTTTACCAACTTCTCCTTTTCTTCAAGTTCCTCTTGAGCTTGATCTTTCCACCCCTCTTCTTCTTCACTCTCTTTCTCTTCATCTCAAAGAGGCACCATCATCACTTATCATTAAAGGATCAATCATCTTCATCTTAGTCTTGTGGCACTTCACACCACACAGGTTTCCTTATAAGTATCCTTTGCCTTTGGCATAAAAAATAAGGCAGTCTCTGACTGTACCTTCTCCTGTTTCTCAGGTTGAAGAGACTGTGGCTCTGCCCGGTTCTATTACTCTTGCTCTCCTTGAGATTGAGCTCATTACCAGTCTTTTCAGACTCATCTTTCTTCTTCTTAAGCCCTCCCTTTTTGTCCTCATCTTCCCTTGAAATATATATTTGTGTCCCCCATATCTTGTGCCCTGTTGTCACATAAGAGACCCAGGCTCACAGTCGTCTCCTCAAACTCATTTATATACAATGTGTACTTAGCTCAAATGGTTAGAGCATCACTCATGTAAGTTGAGGTTGTGAGTTTGACTCTCACAGTACATGAGGTTGTGGGTTCAACTCCCACATCACTCATACCACACTTTTCACAAGTTCAAAAGGTTATGAGCCCAGATAGCGCTATGCTGCTATTCAAATGAACTTGGAAAAGATAGGTGCATTGTTTCTAACCCTGCAATTAGCAAGGGGGAGTATTGAGAGTAGATTGTCTGCTCAGTTGCAGCGTACCACAATGCCAATGTTAATTGCACTTAGATGCCACCTCTCGCATATTATGTGTGTCATCTCCTCAAACTCATTTATATACAATGTGTACTTAGCTCAAATGGTTAGAGCATCACTCATGTAAGTTGAGGTTGTGAGTTCGACTCTCACAGTACATGAGGTTGTGGGTTCAACTCCCACATCACTCATACCACACTTTTCACAAGTTCAAAAAACTGAACGTCAGAAGCAACCTCAGAGCAGACGACGTGACAGAGACAAGCGAACCTTTTGGTTTGAACCAACTGAACGTCAGAAGCGACCTGAGAGCAGACGACGTGACGGAGACAAGCAAACCTGAGGCGAAGGAGGGGACAAAGACACTGAGTGAGACTCGCAAAGAAGAGACTGAGAAATTGGATGTATTTCTCTAACCTTTTGGTTTGAACCAACTGAACGTCAGAAGCGACCTGAGAGCAGACAACGTGACGGAGACAAGCGAACCTGAAGAGCAAAGACAACATGTGAGAAGAGATGTGAGAGATGAAGAAATGACCAACTCATCAACAACCGGAGGGATATCAGGTGAAGGATTGGTGGCAGGACCTTTGTTGTTTGAGGCAAAGTCCTCAATTAGGCAGGTGGGAGGGGTTTGAAGGCCAGCGGGATTGAGAGTGGAGATTCCTGGATATAAAGTCTTGTCAAAAGTGACGTCATGACTCAACCCCACTTTCTCTTCCTCTCTCAGGATGCGCCAGTTATGCATCCCTAGCTGGTAGCCAACCATAACCCCTTTTTGAGCGGTGTCCGAGAATTTTGATTGCCTTTTGGCTTTTGGAAGATTGATGAACACCCAACAGCCAAAGGGTCGCAGACGCGACTGATTGAACGGCTGAAAGAACCATAGTTCATACGCTGAGACCCACTCACTCTTCTTGGTTGGAGTGAAGCTCTTGAGGAACACAGCCGCCTCAACAGCATATCCCCACATTTGAAGTGGGAGATTAGCCTGCTTAAGCAGTGTACACGCTTTCTCTGTTGTTGTGCGGTTCCCACGTTCAGCAACAGGATTTTGTTGAGGAGTATACGGGGCCGTGATATTGGAAGAGATGCCGTTTGACTCAAGGAACTCCTTGAACTCAATCGAATTGAATTCACCGCCACCGTCTGTGGTCACGCTTTTGATGGGACGAGAATGGAGAGTTGTGACAGATCTATGAAATTCCTTAAAGCAATCGAGTGCTTTGGACTTCCGCCTCAACAAAGAGACAAATTTGTGTGACAAGTAGTGATTGGTTAATTTGAAATAGTACTTGTAGCCATCAGAAGTGGGAGGATTGATACAACCAGACAAATCAAAATGAATATTTTCAAGACAGTGAGAAGATTTGGGGAGAGATCCCTGATAGGGGAGATGATGAGATTTGGACATGGAGCACGCTTCACAATTAATGCTGAAATCGGGAAGGTTGTACATGCGTTTCAATGAGTCGTTGCTTGGGTGACCGGCTTGCCTGTGCAGGTTTTCAATGTCAGACTGAGTTCTGATCAAGAGCAAGGCCGAGTGAGACAACTTGCCTTTGACGATGTCGAGCTTGATGAGTAGCACGTTGCGCTTGCTGAGCTTGACCTTGAACATGGGAACGCCCTTGCACACAAGATTCGAAGTGAGTTTGCCAGTAGGAATCATCAAACAACCTTTACGCATCAAACGTCCATATGAGATCAGATTTCCGACTAGTTCAGGGATGTGGAGACACTCCAGCTTGATGATCTTGCCGGATAATGTCTTGACATGGACGAGCCCCTTTCCAGGACTGACGGTAGATTGTCCGTTGGCGAGCTCAATTTTGCACGTCAAGTTGGTGGAGTAGGTGGAGAAGGTGCTGCGGTCAGTCAGCATATGGTGAGATGCTGCACTGTTGAGGTAGGCTGTGTTGGGACCGAGTTCCTTGGTCTTCAAGACCCTCATGACGCAGGCATGCCAGGCGTTTGAGACTGAGTTGCTTTCCTCAGCAGAGGCTTTCTTAGCCTTTCCCTTCACACGGGCCTTCGCTCGTCACTTCTCCAACCAAGTCTTCTGTTCAGGATAGAGTTCAAAACAGTTCTCCTCGAGGTGAGTCGTCACTGACTGATTGTGTCTGCCGTTCTCGCATTTGAGGGAGGATTGAGAGACAGCCTTCATTGCTGATTCCTCGGATTTGATGCGGATGGTAGTGTTGTCACAACTGCGATTCTCGAGAAGTTTGGTGAGCGACTCGACCGTGAGAGGCCGATTTTGGATGGGCACTTCACATGTATGGATCAAGCTTGAAGGAATCTTGTCCAGAATCGACTCGCAGAATAGGTTCTCATGGAGTTGGAAGTCCTTGGGAATTCCAATTTTAAGACCAACGGCGTTGAGGTTGGAGATATGGCCGGTTAGGTTGGAGATGAATTGATCCATGTCTGTCCCTTTGAACTTCAGCGCGAGAAAGTCATTGTAGACTTTGGCCTGGTTAGCGATGGCTTTGGACTGATAGTGTCCCTCGAGCTTGAGCCACATGGCTCGTGGTTTGTCTCTCGTCTCACCACTTTCAAACTTTTGATAGTTCGTCATACCCATATACTGTTGGAGTATGCCAGAAGCCTTGGTCTTTCGAGATTCAAAGCTCCTGGCCTCCGCGGCGTCAGCAGGGATGGGTACGGTCAATGTGATGAAGGAGTAGAGGTCTTGCTGCTTCATGTAGCCTTGGATTGAAATCCTCCACTGCACCCAGTTGAGGTTGGTGAGGTTGGGGATGTTCGGATGAGGCGTGCTTTTGGTCATAACAAGTGATCTGGTTTGGTTAATACGAGTACGGGCAATTAGAGCACCACTGGGCTCATAACCTAAAAGACACTAGATCTTTTGGTTTGAACCAACTGAACGTCAGAAGCGACCTGAGAGCAGACGACGTGACGGAGACAAGCAAACCTTTTGGTTTGAACCAACTGAACGTCAGAAGCAACCTGAGAGCAGACAACGTGACGGAGACAAGCAAACCTGAGGCAAAGGAGGGGACCAAGACACTGAGTGAGACTCGGAAAGAAGAGACTGAGAAATCGGATGAAGAAAAGAAACACAAGGTTACAAAGTGCTAAACTATATACATCCAATCACAGCCAATTAGGTTTCCAACCTTGTCCATCTCACTACTGGTTGTCCCAGGCTTTGCCGTAGCGGGGTGAAAATGACCCCCAAACTCTGAGTTCAACATGCTCTTCGCAAGCAGGTCATTGGCCTGCTCTTTGCGAGCAGGCCATTGGAGATAATGAACAAACTAAAGGTTCATTTCTAATCTAAGCGACTTGATCATACAATGAAATGAAAGAGACAAAGGAGCAAAAGGAAAAACTAATCACCTAAAGGCAGGAATGACTATTTAGGTGATAGGAAACAACGGGAGCAAGGCAATAAGAAAACAAAAGGGAAAAACTATAAAGAGTTTTAACTAGGTCAATATCAACGCAGGACAATATTGAGGAAATACAGGACGAGAGACCAGAATACCTTTTTCCACTCTGTTTGACTTAGGCAAGAAGAATGATCGGCGGAGTGTCGGAAAGAAGGGGAGCACAGGTCGTCGGCGGAAGATTATAGGAAGGGAATGTGCTTTACTGGAAATGATGAAGAGAGCAAAGAAGAGCTTTGCGAGACAGGAATGTATGTCTCAATGGAGGAACCAGTTGATTTAGTTAATTGTACAATTGACGTGAGCAAATAGATGATGAAGATATAGCTAAGGTTCCCCAAAGGAAAAAGGAAAAGATAATGATGAGGGGGGACAGTCTTAAATAAGTGAGGCGGTGGAGTCTGAGCAAGATAAAACTTCAGGAAAAGGTGATGACATCATGGGTCAAAGCACCGATGATGTCATGTTTTGGAGGTCGTGTGTTTTGATCTAGAGGAACTGATTAAGTGTCAAGCAGGTACTGATGCTCAGACCTCAACAATTGGCCTGCTCACTGCAAGAAGGTCCTGGCCGGGAAGCCGGCCATTGAGGTGTATAGGTGCAGCCGGCCATTGGGGTGGAAATCTGAATGGCAGGGTAGACAGCCATTGAGGTGTAGACTGTGATGGCCGGGCAGCCGGCCATTGAGGTGTAGACCTTGATGGCCGATTGAGGTGTAGACCTTGATGGCCGGGCAGCCGGCCATTGAGATGGAGACCTCGATGGCCGGTGTAAAGCTCAAAAGTGTCAGTGAAGACCTTTTGCTGAGTGCGGAACGGGATGATGTGAGGATGACTCTGCCGTTCCTATACTAGACACTAAAACAAGACCCCCCAATCTATGATTGGCAGGCTTTAATTCAAGTGATAGTAAGTGTATCCAAGATACTTCAGTTGGTATAGCAAGTGCGGGTGATTAAGAATGTGTTGAGTGTGTATGAATAAATATGTGACGCTGATGATGATGTTGTTGATGGTAGGTGATGATGATATTGGTGAATGTTGAGAGTGTATGTGGATGATGAAGGTGTGTTAAGCTAATGAGTTCTGGGAGCTGACGCTTCTACCAAGGATGGATGATGATGATAATGGTTTGTAGTGCGAAATGAGTTTTTGGGAGCTGACGCTTCTACCAAGTGGGTCAAGATGAGTTGTTTAAATGAGTAATGATGAAGTTGTTATTGCTGATGTTGATTGACTAAAACCTCAATATTGAGTGACTTATAATGAGGAGTGACCAGTGTATTAGACTATAGGGGATAGTAAAAGGTGTCTGTGGATGGTGTGTAATGTGATGTGATCCCAGAATCTGGTGAGGAGGGGGAAAACAGCTAGAGGAGAGCCTCTTTTATATCAAAATCCTGACAAATGGGGGGTGGTCAACTTGTGGTTGGAACAATGGTCATGGAACACAGTGGAACAACAAATGATGACTAATCAGGGCTGAGTTGTGGTTGATGGAAACAAATGGAACAATGGAACAAGTGAAATGTGTGTGACTTGTGGTTCTGAACCTGATGGAACTTTCCATGAGTGTTGTGGGCCTAAGTTGGGTGGAACATCCTAGAAAAGGGGTTACCTGGGCCTAGTGGTTGAGTTGTGGGTGGGGTTTTTGTGTGATTGCCTTGTGAAAGCGCCGTGTAACTATGAATAACTGGAATAAAGTCGGGTCTAGGAACTAATATTGGCCATAACTATTGATCCAGGCATGTAAGAGAGATTCCGTGAGTTGTTCCCTAGGATCAAATGGCCTGAAGAATGTTTTGCTGGAACAATCTATGGGGTTTTGAGGGTTTTGTATTTTGGTGACTGTAGTAGGGATTAAGGTTTAGGTGACGGAGTATGTTGATTTGTTGATACTTCCTGATCCGGTCGAGTGGTGATAAATCCGTGAGTTGTGTTCTAGAGTGAATTTTGCCGTAGATTCTGATTCTTCAATAATATCTGAGGATATCTGAGTGGATATAAGAGAAAAAATGAGAAAGGGAAAAGAGATAGAAAAGAAATAAGAGAAATATACAAGAAAATTGATGAGAAAACTGAGAAGGAAAAAATTGAAAATTTGTGTCATATTTGGAACACCACACCGGGCAGCTGACCATTGAGGTGAAGAGCTCGATGGCAGGGCAGCCAGCCATTGAGGTGAAGAGTTCAATGGCCGGGCAGCCGGCCATTGAGGTGGAGAGCTCAATAACCGGGCAACCGGCCATTGAGGTGGAAAGCTTGATGGCCAGGCAACCAGCCATTGAGGTGGAAAGCTTGATGGCCGGGCAACCAGCCATTGAGGTGGAAAGCTCAATGGCCGGGAAGCCAGCCATCGTGGGGAGGAGGCCTCAGCCGGCCATCAATCTATACAACCTGATGACCGCAGCTGGCCATTGAACTTTCCACCTTGACGGCCGGCTGCCCGGCCATCAAGGTGTATATCTCGATGGCCGGCTGCCCAGCCATCAAGGTTTATTTCTTGATGGCTGGCTGCCTGGCCATCAATGTTTATATCTCGATGGCTAGCTGCATGGCCATCAAGATATATATCATATATTTGATGGCTGGATGCCCGGCCATCAAAGTGTATATCTTGATGACCGGCTGCCCGGCCATTGAGGTGCATATCTCGCTGGCTGGCTAGACAAAGCTACAATAGCAATGTGTTGGTATCAGGCACAAGCTTCCTCAATTATTGAGCTGGCCAAACTGGATTAGTCTGCAAAAGATGATGCCGTACAAGTCAACAAGGCCGTTGCTGCAGAGGTGGGTAGTGGTGCTTTAGGATGTGCATGTGCATGTGAAGGGGGATCGGAATGGGGATAGGGAAGCTGGAGCTCGGCCTTCATCAGCATGAACACCTCCAGCCAGCTCGTGCACTGCCCTGTTGAGAAGAGCACATTCAGGAGAATGTGGTACTCTAGTACACAGTGCCTGGCAACATACTCGGAGCTGTAGGTTGCTTGCCACAAGAGGTACATGTGTTCTGTTACCGTGGCAAGCTGTATACCGGGGTCCTGTTGTAGCCTTGCCAGCTGCCACACTGACGGATAAGGGTCAGTTGCGTGTTGGGCCCTGGGACCAAAAGCCTCCGGTAAATTGAGGCCTAATAAGATGAGCAGGCCCTGAAGCGAGTGGCTGAGACTCACACCGATGGCAAATATGATGGATGCAGAACAGTGCGAAGGGAAAGATATAAAGACCCACCAAATGTGAATGGAAAAAATCAGGAGCCTGCCCACATGTTGCTGATGCGCATGGGTTAGGTGACTCAGGCAATGCGGTCTGCCAGTTGAAAAGCAGCAGGCAGCAAGACCACAGTGAACAGCGCTCGCGCTGCTCACATTAGGGAAAACATCGGATTCAGTTTTCCTGAATTTGTAGGTTTATTGAACTTGGATTTGATACCCCCTATTATTAATTTTTCACTTTTTTTTTCTTTTCAAATTTAGAATGTCAAACAAGAACGGGATAAGCAACAGGGAGCTCTGCTTGCAAGCACAAAAAGCAGAAGCAAGTAAAATTGCCCAAACACTTGCAGAGCTCAACCTCCAGAATCATCAAGACAATATTTAAATTATAATGTTGTTTAGTAATTTTTTTTATTGGTTTGTTCCATGGTGTGCCCAATTTTACAGGCTGGTTTACCAATCTTGCAGGCATGGCTGTCTAGCTTAATTGGGGGACAAGACAAGCTTAAGCCTGACCCCACCCTGCTTAAGCACCAGCCAAGAGGGACTTAAGCACCGGCCAAGAGCGTTTAAGCAGCGGAAAAGCATGCTTCAGCAATTTTTGGGGCTGGCTTAACCACCGGCCCAGACAAACTTAGCACACCATACCATCAAAAATTAAAGTAAAGCTAAAATATAAAAACATGCATAGGTCATGATCATATAAAGAGACAAGCTTTTTTTATAAAAAAAATTACAAGAAACACACTGTGAATCCACCGCAGTTGAGGAGATCCAATTGTTGAAGGTGTCTACTGAGAAACCAAAGACAAAATTAAAAATTGATTTCCAAGCCATATTTATCTCTGAATCTTCACCCCAGATAAATTTTCTAAGCCTATATTTGCCATCATTGACTATCCAAACAGAAGTACATTTCCAAACAGCAGAAACTTTCTTGATTATGTTATAATGAAGTTTGAACATATCTTCCAGCATGATATCTTCAGTATAAATTCCAAAGAAGGTTATTGCTGTTCGAAATATGTTCATTCTATCAATGACTTCACCTGTGGGCTGGGGGAAAACAGTGATGATCATATTCACAAAGTGGATGTAGACAAGAAAGAAAAGATTTATTTGGCTTGCAGTTGAAAGACAATTTTCCAGATTGCTCTTATTTGGCACATGTTCAATAAGCTCTTCAAACCATTTTTATGATGCTTCAAAGTCAATTCCCAGTTGATCATAGTATGCCTTCTTCCAGGCAGTTGCAAATCTGTGAAACCTAAAACGCGCTTTCTGCGCAACCTCCGCTGGAAAAGCAGGCTTCTGGCCCTTCAGAAATGGTGACTTACACCTGCTGAAAGCTCTGACAAGATTCTCACTTTCTTCTTTCCTTATTAACAATGTCGCGGAAAGATGTGAGTTATGTCCGTGTTCATGGTTTTTCATTTTACTTTCAATAATCTGCCTTTTGCTCAAAAAACTCCTGTCTTGACATTTGGGGAATCTGAAGACATCTCTGTCAAAAACTATTTGATAAAAATCCATCTCCACTTTTCCCATCCCAACGTAATCCAATAGTGACCCATTCTTCCGGGCTGTCATTGATGTTTCATGTTTTTGACTTGTGGACTGACCCAAGGATTGCGCTTTGAGCTTCAACTCCTTGCTAATGGGTTGGCTATTTGCAATATGGTTATTTTGGAGATTACCTGTTGGTAAACATTCAACGGATTCCTCGGCGGCATTCATGGCACTTTGTTGAAAGTAATTGACTGGAGTTTGATACAAGTTCAATCCTCTGTGACCTTCCTCTCCTTTCTTGCTCATTGTTGAAATCGGGAAGCTGTGAGTTGTAGACAGGAGTTCCTTTGGCCACATTGGTTTGTAAGCAAATCTCTGGGCTATTTTCTGGTATTATCTTGATTTGATTTTGTGGACTAGTACTTGAGCCATTTTCCAGTATGTCTAATTGAAAAAAAAAAACAAATTGAGCACCCCAAGCTATTTGTACAATCATGACAGCATGACTGCTAACCCAGAGCACGTTTGTTGGTTCCATTTGTGTATGTGTTTACCGTCTGCCCCAATACTTCATTTCTGGATGGGTATATGTCTTCTTTTCCATCTTGTAACAATGCTAACAAGTCCCAAGTAGCAGCTAGGGGCTCTGTTTCTTGACTAGAATCAACAGAGAACGGTATTGATAGGTAGTGAGTCCGCTTGGGCAATGAACCAGAAGTTTGGCCTCAGTTGAGTGAGTAGACAGAAAACCGCTGGTAGTAGCATTTTTGGGAACTATGAGTGCCAACTTTTGATGCTGGTTTGTTGAAAGATTCATGGGTATTTGCTCGCTGCCTGGTGGCTCCGACTCCATTTCCAATGTAAGGTGGGTGTGCGCACACGCATATGCCTGCGCCCCCTGCTGGAACTGTAAAGCGTGCACCACGCACAGCCGATGTTGGTAGGAGGTGTGAAAAGTCCACATCAGCTCTAGTACTACCGACTCCATCTCACATCAGTCAAAAGGTGCTTTGTACCTGACTGCCCTGTGTGCATCAGTGTAGACCGTAACACTTTTTTGTGTGAAGAAAGCCTGAAGAGGTGCGCGGAGTGGGATTCTAACTTAACACCAAGTCCCTCCAATTGGAGGGCCTGGGCGGGCGCAAAGCAGCAACCTCCGAAGGAGGGACTTGCGCCTCAAGTCAGCATTTTGGCATGAGAGCTTCCCAGCTTTTGGTGGGGACTTTTTGCCTCTTCCTCTGCACCTCTCTTCCCAGCACAATTTTTGGATGCCTGTGGTACTAGGAGAAAGGCAAGATTTGCTTTCATCTTTTAGACCTTGTAGCAAAATGTCCACCTCAACTCCTCTGTAAAAATTTGGGTCAGCCTTAAGGCACTTCATAAATTTACTATGTGCAATCCAACATTTTGTACTCCAAAAGAAATGTACTGCATTTGACTTCACTCCAATTTCTACTGAAGAAGTATGGGGCTTGATAGCGGCACACCCAAAGGGCGTGCGCACGCCCCCCCCCAAACGCCTAAAAAAAAGGCGTGCTGGGGCTGAACGCCTTCCCATACAGGCGTGCAAACCCCCGCATGCCGCACACTGTCCGCACGCCTACAAATGGCGTGAGGACGGTTGGCTTGGCGTGCGGCCCCACCGGACAGGTGTCACTGCAAAAGGGGTTGTATCGGTTACAACCCCCCGCGGTAACGTCAGCCAGAGGTGACCAATGTTACATTGGTCGCCCAGACCGATTTTATGTCGGCCGGGCCCACCGATACATTAGAACAAAGGCATAATGTATCGGTGGGAGCCGCCGATGTAACATCGGTCTGGTAGACCGATGTTACATCGGTTGCCGCCACCGATCTAGCCGCGGGGGGTTGTAACCAATACAACCCCTTTGGCGGTGTGTGCTGGCCATGCACGCCTGTCCGGAGGGCGTGCAGGCCTTGCACGCCCTCCAGACAGGCGTGCACGGCCGGCACGCCTGTCCAGCCAGGCTCACGTAAGCCTCTTGAATTGAGAGGCTTACGTGAGCCCCTTGGTACCCTTATAAGGGTACCAAACAGTACCCTTGTAAGGGTACTGAGTGGTACCCTTATAAGGGTACCACTCGGTACCCTTATAAGGGTACTGTTTGGTACCCTTATAAGGGTACCAAACGGTACCCTTATAAGGGTACCACTCGGTACCCTTATAAGGGTACTGTTTGGTACCCTTATAAGGGTACCAAACGGTACCCTTATAAGGGTACCACTCGGTACCCTTATAAGGGTACCACTCGGTACCCTTATAAGGGTACTGTTTGGTACCCTTATAAGGGTACCAAACAGCACCCTTATAAGGGTACCGAGTGGTACCCTTATAAGGGTACCACTCAGTACCCTTATAAGGGTACCGTTTGGTACCCTTATAAGGGTACCGAGTAGTACCCTCATAAGGGTGCCTTTTGGTACCCTTATAAGGGTACTGTTTGGTACCCTTATAAGAGCACCAAGGGGCTCACGTAAGCCTCTCGATTCAAGACGCTTACGTGAGCCTGGCCGGACAGGCGTGCCGGCCGTGCACGCCTGTCCGGAGGGCGTGCAAGGCCTGCAGGCCCTCCGGACAGGCGCGCATGGCCAGCAAGCCTGTTTGGCGGGGCCGCACGCCAAGCCGGCTGTCCTCACGCCATTTGTAGGCGTGCGGCATGCGGGGGTTTTCACGCCTGTATGGGAAGGCGTGCAGCCCCCACACGCCTTTTTTTAGGCGTGCGCACGCCCTTTGGGCGTGCCGCTATCAAGCCCCAAGAGGTATTGGCTTTGTAATCCTGCGGAAAGGATAAACTTGAGTGCACTAGAGTGCACTCCAAGTTTCTTCTTTTTGAATTACTCAACATGCTGCAGTTGCAGTGTCCAATCCCACACATAGAATCAGACACCACAACTACAGCACGTTTAGCTCTGCTTGCCACAGGAAGGTAACATCTTGCTTGCCAAGCAGGTAACAACCTGCATGAAGGGAAGGTAAAAAACTGCAAAACCCTGCTAACCAAGCAGGTAACAACCTGCTTCACTTGTCAAGCACAAAACAACCTGCTTGCCAAGCACAAAAAAACCTGCTTGTCAAGCACAAAAAAACCTGCTTGTCAAGCACAAGACAACCTGCTTGTCAAGCACAGAACACCTTGCTTGTCAAGCACAGAACACCCTGCTTGTCAAGCACAGAAGAACCTGCTTGTCAAGCACAGAAAAACCTGCTTGTCAAGCACAGATAACACTGCTTGTCAAAAACAGAACACCCTGCTTGTCAAGCACAGAACACCCTTCTTGTCAAGCACAGAACACCCTGCTTGTCAAGCACAGAACACCCTGCTTGTCAAGCAGGTTACCCACTGCTCAAAAAGAAGGGTATAACCTGCTTAGTAAGCAGTTTGTACCCTTCTTGACAAGCAGGTTACAGCCTGGGTGTCAGGGCACGTCTCTGTTGTGACGCTAAAGGACAAGGAAGGTGCAGACACGTTCTTTGAAGAACCGACAACGTGTGAGAGACACAATCACTGAGAGGAGTGATGAAATGAGAAGCACACCTTTAAAGAACCAACAACGTGTGAGAGACACAATCACTGAGACGAGTGATGAAATGAGAAGTACACCTGAGGATTCAAGGCAAAAAGGGGAGAGACGCAAGTGAGAAAGTGATGAGACAAAGAACACCAAAACCAATCAATGGTCACATGATTGTAAGTGGCATCTCAAAGTACAAAGGGGCCTTTGTACTTTGATATGTCACTTGTAACCAAGTGATCATTGATTGGTCGTGGTGGAAGTGGTTGAAGCTTTTGATTGTATTATCAAAAAGCACACCTTTGAAGAACCAACAACATGTGGGAGACACAATCACTGAGACAAGTGATGAAATGAGAAGCACACCTGAGGAGTTAAGGTAAAAAGGGGTGAGATGCTGTGGTACTACTCTTGGTGGAGAATAGAACTTGAGAGGGATGTGTGCTTGAAGGGCTGCCTCTCGTAATAGCTGGGAAAGTTTGTTGAACAAGAATAAGAGTATGGACTCTTAAAGAATAGTGTGGCTTGGTGAGGATTCTTAGATATGTCTAAGAGGATGTTTTATATGGCAGATCTTCTAGCAGAGCCAGGTACCCAATTGCACCCAGGGAGGCTGATAGTAAGACTTATTTATTAAATAAAGCATTTGGCTAATCTTCTAACAGAGCCAGGTAACCAATTATACCCAGGGAGGCTGATAGTAAGACTGTTCTGTAGGTGGCAAGTAAATAACTCTTCTAGCAGAGCCAGGTAACCAATTATACCCAGGGAGACTGATACTAAGAATTAATAAGATTACTTGGATTTAGAGTGGTGACCAGAGATGAGTACTGATGTATACAATCTGATGGTGAGAGGAATGAGAAGGGAGAAAACAGGCTCTTTATATACCTTTTGGGAGGGAAATAGAGGAATGACCAAAATGTGGTTGAGGAAGTGAGAAAGTGAGAGTCTAAATCAACTAGAAGAGCCAAAAATGGTTGCACTACATACCCTACAACATATCCCGTACGGGATACTGAGTAAGACATTACGGGATATACAGGATATCTTGTAGTGGTTAACTTTTTCAAACCACCCTCATATAACATCACCATATCACCATATCATATAACTGTCATATCCCAATATAACAATATCAGATCACTGTCATATTACAAGATACTAACATCATATCACTACTGTATCACAAGATGACACTATTGTAAGGGGGTATAGAATTTTACAAGTGATATTTTGCAGGGCTTAAGCCCTGCGCACCAGATGCATAGTAAAACTCATTGACCATGCTCCAATTGATAATTTTACAAGGCATTCTTTCCACCCTGGGCCTTGTTATGAAAAGCCTTGTAAAAAAATCACTGCAAAAGTAGCCTCAAGATGCACGTGGTGAAACTTTACCACACATTTTTCACATTGCATGAGCCTTGTAAAAAAAAAGCGGAGTAAAACTAGCCAATTGACAGAGGAAAACTAAAATTGAAAGGCTCAGAGCCAACAAGCAATAGCCTTGTAAAAAAAAAGCATTGTAAATTTCGTGATTTCATGCCGTAATCATCAAATTTACAAGTCATCCACCCATTTTCCAAAGCATAAACTATGCCAAATTAAAAAACAAAACATGTTCAATGGTGATCCTTCCTGCAGCCCCTTTCGCTTCTGCGCAGTACCTTCCCGCCTTTTGTTTGAGGCGCAGCAGCTGGTTGTTCTTCAGGAATTGCTGGTCCTTGAGGAGTCGTTGGTTCTTGAGGAATCATTGTTTCTTGAGGAATCAGGGGTGCTATTGCCTTCTTTGGTCCAAATCTGATCTTCAGGGTGGTCTTCTTGGGCTCGGGGTTTGTTGCCTTGGATGCATCTTGATCATAACAGAGTGAGAGATGTCGGGGAATCAATGCACAGGAAATCAGAACACAACTGCGTTGAACGAGTTAAGATGAGACAGCTCACCTAAAGCAACTCTTGGTACAATTTTGGTTAAAGGTTGCTTTTGTGATTTATCAGTCGCAGAAGGTTTTTGGGAAGTATTGATCTTGCCCGGAATTCCAGTATCGATCTCGCCCGGCATTTCAGGATCAATCTCGCCCAGCATTCCAGGATCGATCTCACCCAGCATTCCAGGATCGATCTCGCCCAGCATTCCAGGATCAATCTTGCCCGGCGTACCAGGATCAATCTCACCCGGCATTCTAGTATTGATCTCGCCCGGCGTTCCCGTTGATTCTGAGTTGTGATCTGGTCTTGTTGATCTAAGTATATTCAAAAGATGAAAAAAGGGCACGTGGCCGGTAGCCTTTGAGTGATCTTTCTTTATTTTTGATATCATTTCATCGACAAAGTCTGTTTCCGAAGCTGTCCAGGCGCGAGAATACATGAGCCAGCTTGTCAAAGGAGCTGTACCGCCAATGTAGCTACGGTCCGAGCTGACCAAGCGAGCATACCCATCATTTTCCATTTTGTTATGGAGCCAAATGCCTGTGATTGCGCCAACCTTCCGCAGAACCTTGCACCAAAAATGTGAACCGTTCCAAAAACCACGAGCAAACAAAATGTATTCCTCCTCGCCAAGCTTCAGAGTAACTGGCCAGTTAGTTGCACCCATGTTTGCTTGGTTTGACAATTGCAGCAACATTGAGCTAGAAGTGAAGATGGGGTGGTGCTTGACCTTTGGGAAATTTCAAAATCAAGTGCTCTGCCAACCAAATTATTTCAGCTCCTCCCGCTCGACAGACACGACAAGTGATTGCAGACTGGACGTGCAGGCCAGATGAAAACCATTGTTTCAGTAGCTCTGAAACATCAGAGTGCGGAACGTGATTGTCATCAAAGGCGCTCCGACGGATTTTGATTATGTATAATTGGCGTGTCTCCTGCTGGGGGGCATCTGGATGGCGGGAACAAGACAAATCTCGCTTCTCTTCAACTTCAAAGAGGCCTTCTATCGCTAGGTTTCCATTTTGAATCGGATCCAAGATGAGTTCAATGAATAGATTGGCAGATGCAAAAGCCCCCGGGTTGAAACTGCCAGGAGAACGGATCTGGGCTTGTTGAAAGAGGGAAGTTTGTAGTCTCGATAGGATTGCGCAAATGCTTCCAGCTTGTGTCAGCTCATAGGTTGTGCGAGATGAGAAGTGTTTCACAACACCAGTAAACAGTGAAGTACTCGTCCCATTGGTGCCTCGGTGCCATAGGGGACTGTACAAATCATACAGAGACTCGAGAGATGCTGAAATCCAGCATCGGTTGCTCAAGTGGGCTTTAGTCAAGGCATGGTACGAGACATAAGTTGAGAATGAATTTCTGTCAACATTTGCTGAACCCGATGGTCTCCCAAGTTTTTTCTTTCTGGCAAGTTCTGGAAGAAGCGTACCCTCCCATTGTTGACAAATTCATGCCTTGTATTGTGAGTGGTTGGATGCTTTGCGGGATCGGGAGCTCTCTTCCTTTTCTTTTCCCATCCCAACGAAAGTGAAACGTCATTCTGTCCTTTTTGCGCAGCACCGTACTTGATTGACACACCTCGCATGACAGCATCAAAGTCTTCCTCCAGCACTTTAATGAACAAAAAGAGCTGAATTAATCCTACCATTAGGCATGACTTGCCGGGCCTGAAAAGAAGAATGCTACGTTAATGACTCTGAGTGTATGTCATTATATTTTGAAACTTACATAATCATGTAATAGAGTCTGTGAAGACTCTCCTGTGCGTTCGTGGTCTTAGTTGGTCTGCTTTGATCTTCAGGGGCGTCTTCAAGTAGTGGCCGGCGAGATGTGAAGAGCATTGCCTCCACATCAGCCATACTCCACCAATTGAGCCACTGTTTGGCTTTTGGGAACCTTTGGCGGATCTCGTTGATCTTGTCATCGTGGGTAGGCCCCCCCTCTTTGGAAACTTTCAACAAGTCCATGCACAAGCGCTGGAACGTGCTCTGTTGAAAGTGTTTCATTGTCAGTACATCAGACCAATCAACTTTGTTTTGATGCGTGTAGCTATGGCACTTGACTTACCTCTTCATCTGCCATCACCACATGCCGGTTTTGTTTAACCCAAGTCACCTGCGCTCGATAATGTTGGTGGCAGCCTTGTAGCTTGTCCAAAACAATTTTTTTGTCGCAAAAGCCAAACACTTCCCAATACGCAGCTACAAATCCCTCTTGCTGGGCCAAAGAGAAGTTGACAATGTTGCAAACAAGAATATCATGTTCTTCCTTTGTAATTTCCGGCTTCAGGAATTGTCAAAACAATGTTGCAAAATGGAGTTGATAATACCGCTCGCTCAGGCCTCGGATCCATGTCAGCTGTATTGGAATCCATCTGGCAAGCTCTTCGCAATACATGGATGTTGATAAAAGATATCCGTTCTCAAAGAACCGGTAAGTGACGTCTGACACAAGACCAGTGTTATAAACCTCGTGATCGATGTTGCGAGCCAATAATCGTTTGGCCATCCATTCTGTCTGGAATGTGAAATGTTCCTGATCTTCTATAAACGAGCACGAGATGATAAGCAAGCCATGCCTGTAAAAACCAATCTTGTTAGCCACTTTTTGATGATCAATGAAGATTAAAGATTTGTCACTTACTTTTTCCATTTGAACATGTCAGTGATGAACTTATCTCCAATACCACCACCGTGTTTATCTGGTTTAAGCCCCAACTCTTCAATCATCAGGCTGCGATAATAGCATAATCAATCGGCGTTCGCCAGAGAAGGATGGATATCAAGGACGCTGTTGAATGATTCATTTGGTGCATTTGGCTTCCCAAGCTTTGGCCAAGGAGGAAAATGTCAGACAAGCAAGCATTTCCTTTACATTACAAACCAGCTGCTAACCTTGAGTGAGAGCGCACCAGCCTTCGGGTTATTAGCTACTTCCTTTCTCAGAGCTTCTTGAGCAAGCTTGTCGGGTTTTTTTGCCTTGGGCCATACGTGGTTGTGTGTTCCACTGTGGCGCAGGATGGCCCATGACATTGGGAGATGCTCATCAACTCAAATGAGGGTTGTTTTGCATTTGATGTGCTGCACGTTTCCAGGGCACCTCCCTGCAGAACCTCGGCAATGAGAGTTCCTACATACAATGACAGGTGTTGAATAAATTCAGCGTCATCTACAACTGGTTATGGTGGGAGAGGGGAACTTACTTGGCTAAGTAATCTTCCATGCTGATTTTCCCTGTTGGTGGGGTCCCTGCCCACCTACACTCCGGCAAGTCACAACAAATGACCCCAAGAAAATAGATCCTCTTGAGCTTCCAGGTTCCTTTTGCTTGGTACTCGGTTCCCATTCTCTTGGAGAAGCCAACCTCTCCAAAGTTTGTTATTGCAACTCCAGCTGGCTTGACATATACGGTGTTTCCGTTGGGGAGGAGGGGGTATCCCTCAGCATCCAGTGTGCAGCCGTTGTAAGACTCAAAAGTGTTGTTAAAACCTTTTGCTGAATGGAGAAGGGGAAAAATGGAGATGCAAAACTCTGCCCTTCTATACTATCAGAAAAACAAGACCACCAAGCTTGCTTGGCAGATTATTTATCATGACAGGATTGGTTGGTTCAAGACGCCTGCGAATTATGCTAATAAGTTGAGTGATGATTTATGATTGTTGTGGATGATTGATAACTATGAGTTGTTGATGTTGGTGTTTGATAAAACCTCAAATATTGAATTGGCAGTGATAAATGAGGAGTGACCAGTATACTAGTTGGTGAGCTAGTGCTAGTATTCCTTGTAAATATGTGAGTACAAGATCTGATGAGGAAGGGAAAAACAACTGAGAGGAGAGCCTCTTATATAGAAAAATATGAGGGATTTTAGCTCCAAGGGAAGTACAACTGAGGCATTTTTGCTGGTGGTGACAGTGGGGGCAGTGCAGTCAGGTGATGTGGCTGTGCATACATGTGACCTGTGGCTGTGCATACGTGTGACCTGTATTTGCATACATGTGATGAGGCTGTGCACTCAGGTGACCTGTATTGGTGAAAAAAAGAACAATATGGAAAAAAGAACCATGTGACCCATCATGTGACCTTCCATGTGACCAGTCATGTGGATAAGTGGTGTCATGCGGCTGTGTAGTGGTGTCATGCAGCTGTGTAGTGGTGTCATGCGGCTGTGTAGTGGTGTCATGCAGCTGTGTAGTGGTGTCATGCGGCTGTGTAGTGGTGTCATGCGGCTGTGTAGTGGTGTCATGCGGCTGTGTAGTGGTGTCATGCGGCTGTGTAGTGGTGTCATGCGGCTGTGTAGTGGTGTCATGCAGCTGTGTAGTGGTGTCATGCGGCTGTGTAGTGGTGTCATGCAACCAGGCTGTACTGAGTATGGATTATGGGTTACTGGTGGGGTCGTGTAGCTGATGCAGAACCGGGTGTTGGAACTTGTATTGGCTATACCTCCTAATCTGTACCTGTAATGGGAATTCCGTGTGTAGTTTCCTAGAATGATTTTCCCCATAGAATATGTTTGTGAAGTCATATATTGAGATTTGAGAGTTGTGTAATTTTGTGTATGTAGCAGGTGTGTAGGTTGATGTATCCGTAGCTTCTGATCCTGTTGGGTGATAATGGTGTTGTAGTATGTTACTAGAGGTAAATTTAGCTGTAGATTCTGAATATGGAATAATATCAGCTGATTTGTGAGTTTTTATATGAGAAAAAAATGAGAAGTAGGAAAAATAGAGAGAAATATAAAAAAAATAGAGAAATATGAGATGAGAAAAAAAACTGAAAATTTATGGCATATTTAGACTACCACACCGTGATCTATGAATGTCTTCTCATTCATGGTGGGCAAGAAGAATATCTTTTTGGTTTGCTGGACGGGAACGGATTCATCTGCAATTTCCTCACACTCTTTTGGCTTCCCTCTTGAGAGACGTGCTGGACCATCATTAGTCACTGAGGTGGAGTTGGGGGCAGGCAAAGTAGAATCAGATTCAGTCCCGTCCTTGGAAGCAGATCTGGAAGGGAAGTTATGCTTCATAGTTTCTATCTATCTAGGCAGGAAGAAGACAATATCTATGGGGGATGGATGATTTTGACGATATCTATGGGGGATGGATGAATTTTTGTGGGCTTTTGGGGAAAGTTTGAGGAAAAATACGGGAGTGGGAGGAGGAGTGACTATGCCGGGTGAAAATTGAGACCAAGCTATGGAAAAATCAGAACCACAAGCTGAACATGAATTTAGCAGGTGTCTTTGGTTGCATTGCATTGGCCTGTAATCCCCAAGACCTGTATTTTTAGGTACATACAAGATGAAACGGAATTTTGCTTGGTAGTGTTACGTGGTGTGCAAATACAGCAGTGTAAGATTTCTGTTTCAAGACTTCATGGGCAAAATTCCCAATATTTTTTTGCAAGGCTCCCATTTACATGGCTACCCTTGCAAGCAAAGCCTTGTAAAATTCACCATCCTAATCCAAAGCAGTAATTTTGCAGGGCATTTAAATTGCAAGGCTTATGATTTGTAAAAGATGACTTGTAAATTTCTCCTGCCCCCTATTGTAAGCACTGTCAGCATTGACCAGTCAAACATGGCTGGTCAAGCAGTTCTCAGAAAGACATTTTCAACCAGTGATCTTGGACATGCACCGTCCAAGCAAAGCCCATGGTGGCCATTCAAGCGGGTCTGCCCAAACCTATTGGACAGGCCCATCCAACTGGCTGGCACGGGCTTTGGTCAGAACGTGCCTGTCCAATTGCTGGTCGAACACGGCTGTTCAAGAACTTCTCAACAAGCCGCGTTTGACCAATCAATGCCAACAGTGAAGCTGACCTCACTCCAAGCTTGCATCAACAAAGGTCTTCAGTAATACTCAAGATGCCACATGTCAACTGCAGGCATTTGAGGAAGTTATTATTGTGGTGCCTCACCCAGGGGCTGTCCCAGTGCATTGCCACAAAAAGTTCTTGACCTGATCAACAAGTGCAACAAAATTGTTAAACTCCATGCAAAACATCTGTATTAATGTGGACAACTTTCCAAGGCCACCAACAACCAAAAGTCTTGTTGTAACACGTGGTTTTTGCGGTTGGTGCTCTATAGTCTCACTTTGACAATCTTGCCATTGTGGCAAAAACTTTAGTATAATGCCTTGTGCCTGTCAAGATGTGGCTTCACGTGTCAAAATTTCACAAATTACCTATTTTTCCCTTGTTTTTTCAGGAAAAAAGACACTTTCACATGGTGAATCAGAAACTTAGATGTTACTAATGGATGCCTGTGAGCCAAGGATTGATTTTCACATAGTGGTGTGGTATTACACACATTTTGCCGGTCAAGATTGGGCTTCACACATCAAAATTTCACAAATTACCTATTTTTCCCGTGTTTTCTCAGGAAAAAAGACCCTTGCACATAGTGAAGCAAAAACATAGATGTTGCCAATTGATGCCTGTGAGCCAAGGTTTGATTTTTGTATTGTGATGTGGTAGTAACACATGTTTTGCCCGTCAAGATTTGGCTTCATGCATCAAAATTTCACAAATTATCTAGTTTTCTTGTGTCTTCCCAGGAAAAAAAGACCCTTGCACATGGTCAATCAAGAACATAGATATGACCAATTTATTCCTCTGAGTCAAGAGTTGATTTTCATATAGTGGTGTGGAAGTCTCATGCAGCCGTTTTCCTGTTAAGATGTGGCTTCACGCATCAAAATTTCACAAATTACCCTCTTTTTCTGCATTTTCTCATGAAAAAAGACCCTTGCACACAGTGCATTAAAAATATAGATATCGCCAATCAATGCCTTTGAGCCAAGATTTGATTTTCATATAGTGGTGTGTTATTATCACATGTTTTGCCTGTCAACATTTGGCTTCACCCATGAATATTTCACAAATCACCTTTTTTTTGTGTTTTCTGAGGAAAAAAGTGCCTTGCACATGGTGAAACAAAAACATAGATAAAGACTATTGATGCAGGTGGTCCAAGGTTTGGTTTATATAAATTGGTGTGGTAGTATTGCGTGTTTGCCTATCAAGATTTGGCTTCACGCATCAAAATTTCACAAATTACCCATTTTTTCTGCATTTTCTCATGAAAAAAGACCCTTGCACATGGGGAATCAAAAACATGGATATTCCCACTTGATGCATGTGATTCAAGGTTAAAATTTCATATAGTAGTGTGGTAGTATCATTCCTTTTGCCTGTCAAGATTGGGCCTCACACACACCCAAATTTCACAAATTATCTATTTTCCTGTGTTTCCCCAGGAAAAAAGACCCTTGCTCAAGGTGAATCAAAAATATAGGTATGGCCAATTGATGAATCTGAGTCAAGTGTTGATTTGCAAATAGTGGTGTGGTAGTATCGTGCCTTTTGCATGTCAAGATTTGGCTTCGCGCATCACAATTTCACAAATCATCTATTTTTCCCGTGTTTTCTCAGGAAAAGAGACCCTTGCACATGGTGAATCAACAATATAGATTTGGCCAATTGATGCCTCTGAGTCAAGTGATGATTTAAGTATAGTGGCGTGGTAGTATCATGCCTTTTGCCTGTCAAGATTGGGCCTCATGCATTGAAATTTTACAAATTACCTATTGTTCCCATGTTTTCCTCAGGAAAAAGACCCTTTCACATGATGAATCAGAAACAAAGATATTATCAATTGATGCCTGTGAGCCAAGATTTCATTTGCATATAGTGGTGTGGCAGTATCATGCCTTTTGCCTGTCAAGATTGGGCTTTGTGCATGAAAAATCCATTGATTCCCCATGTGCAAGGGTCTTTTTTTGTGAGAAAACACAGGAAAAATGGGTAATTTATGAAATTTTGATGAGTGAAGCAAAATCTCAACAGGAAAAGACATGATACTACCACACCACTGTATGCAAATCAACCCTTGACTATTGGCCATATTTTCATTTTTCATTCACAATGTGAAAGGGTCTCTGTTCCTGAGAAAAAGCAGAAAAAACAGGTAATTTGGGAAATTTCCATTTGCAAAGCCAAACCTTGACAGGCAAAACACATGATACTACCACACAACTATGTGAAAATCAAACCTTGGCTCACAGGAGGCATCAATTGGATATTTCTATTTTTTTGATACACCATGTGCAAGGGTATATTTTCCTGAGAAAACACGGGATAAATAGGGAATTTGTGAAATTTTGATGCCTGAGCCCAATCTTGACAGGCAAACAGCATGATACTACCACACCACTATGTGAAAATCATCAATTGATTCAGCGGCATCAATTGGCTATATCTATGTTTTTGATTCACCGTGTGCAAGTGTCTTTCTTCCTGAGAAAACGTGGGAAAAGTAGATCATTTGTGAAATTTTGATGTGTGAAGACAGGCAAACGGTATAATACTACCACACCACTTTATGCAAATCAAAACTTGACTATGATTCATCAATTTTCCATACCTATGTTGTTGATTTACCATGTGAAAGGGTCTTTTTTCCTGGGAAAGCACGGGAAAAATAGGTAATTTGTGAAATTTTGATGCGTGAGGCCCAATTTTGACAGGCAAAGTCATGATACTACCACACCACTATATGAAAATCCAACCTTGGCTCACAGGAATCAATTGGCCATATCTTTGTTTTTTGATTCCCCATGTGCAAGGGTCTTTTTTCATGAGAAAATGCAGAAAAAGTGGGTCATTTGTGAAATTTTGATGTGTGAAGCCAAATCTTGACAGGCAAACACGCAATACTGCCACACCACTAAATATAAATCAAACCTTGGCTCACAGGCATCAATTTTCTATATCTATTGTTTTTTGTTTCATCATGTGCAAGGCACTTTTTTCCTGAGAAAACACAGAAAAAAAAGGTGATTTGTGAAATATTCATGGGTGAAGCCAAATCTTGACAGGCAAAACACATGATACTACCACACCACTATATGAAAATCAAATCCTGGCTCACAGGCATTAATTTGCCATATCTATGGTTGTGATTCACTGTGTGCAAGGGTCTTTTTTCATGAGAAAACACAGAAAAAGAGGGTAATTTGTGAAATTTCAATGCGTGAAGCCACATCTTAACAGGCAAAAGGTGTGATACTGCCACAACATTATATTCCAATCAACCCTTGTCTCAGAGGCACAAATCGGCCATATCTAGGTTTTTGATTCACCATGTGCAAGGGTATTTTTCCTGAGAAAACACAGGAAAAATAAGTAATTGTGAAATTTTGGTGCATGAAGCCAAATCTTCACAGGAAAAACATGTGATACTACCACACCACTATATGCAAAAAAAACCTTGGCTCAGGTGCATCAATTTTCCATATCTATGTTTTTGATTCACCATGTTCAAGGGTCTTTTGTGCTGAGAAAACACAGGAAAAATAGGTAATTTGTGAAATTTTGATGTGTGAAGCCTAATTTTGACAGGCAAAGTGTGTGATACTATCAAACCACCATATGAAAATCAATTCTTGGCTCACAGGCATCAATTGGTCACATCTATGTTTCTGATTTACCATATGAAAGGGTCTTTTTTCCTGAGAAAACATGGGAAAATAGGTAACTTGTAAAATTTTGATGCATGAAGCCCAATCATGACAGGCACAAGGCATGATACTACCACACCACTATACTCAAATCATCACTTGACTCAGAGGCATCAATGGGCTATATCTATGTTTTTGATTCACTGAGTGCAAGGGTTTTTATTCCTGGGAAAACATGGGAAAAATAGATAATTTGTGGAATTTTGATGCGCAAAGCCCAATCTTGACAGGCAAAAGGAATGAGACTAAAGGTTTTTCCACAATGGCAGGATTATAAAAGTGAGACGGATTATAAAAGTGAGACTCTAGAGCACCAACCGCGGAAACCACTTGTGACAACAAGCCTTTTGATTGTTGGTGACTGTTAGGTACTTTTGCATTTGAGAACAGAAATGGATGGTAGTAGGGTTGCATGGCGTCACAGTTTGGGGCGCAGAAAAGGCTGGGAATGGTTTAAATGGATGTCTGCGGGGAGGAACCGGCAAATGGGAAAGGGATTTTGGAAAATACAAAGGACAGTATCTTTGTGTGACATCAGGGAGCAGAGGGCACAAAAGGAGGGAAACTAAACCAGCTTGTTCCAGTGCCTTTCCACAAGAAGTGCTTGACCTGATCAACAAGTGCAACAAAATTCCTAATCTCCATGCAAAACATTTGTACTAATGTTTTGCATGAAATAGCAATCTGCAGATTGCTTTGGAAAGTTGTCCACATTAGTACAGATGTTTTGCATGGATTTTACCAATTTTTTTGCACTTGTTGATCAGGTCAAGCACTTCTTGGGGGTATGCACTGGGACAGCCCCTGGGTGAGGCACTGCAATAAAAACTTTCTCAAATGCCGGCAGTTGGCATGTGGAAACTTTAGTATTACTGAAGTCCTTATTTGATGCAAGCTTGGAGTGAAGTAATCTTCACTGCTGGCATTAATTGGTCAAAAACAGCTGATTGAGCATTTTTTGAACAGCTGTGTTTGACCAGTGATTGGACAGGCACTGTCTGACCCAAGCACGTTGTAGGACTCCTGTGGGACAAATGATAATATTTGGTAAAGATCCGGCTGGGGGGAAATAAACTGGTGAGTTAGGTTGAAAGGCTAAAACAGTCAGTTTACGGGTGGTTTATTGGCCTGCCCCTTTATAAATACTATACCCTTTGTAAGGAATCTTAAAATCAATATAAAAAGAGAAATGGCTGATTCCAAGATTAAGTTTACTAAGTATAGTAATCTCAATCAGACTTAGACCTTATACGTTGTTGTATGTGAGTAGACCGCTTATAACTAATGATATGGATAATCGAACCGTGGGATTGATTATGTGAAAATGCAATAGTGTGTTGGACTATTGCAGGTGATTGTTGATGATTGTTGAGTTTGTTGATGATTGATTGATTTGTTTGTTGATTGATTGGGTTGTTTGTTGATTGATTGGGGGGTTTGAGAAATGTTTTTATTGTTGGGGTTGATAACTGATTGATTGACTTATTGACTGATAACACTGATGACTACACTTGATGACTAACTCGCTGACTGGTGAGACACACTATACTCTCTTAGTAAGTGGCTGAGGAAAAAGAAAACAACAGTGGTGGGGAAATGACCTCCTTATATAGGAAAAGATGAGGGAATTTAGCTTCAAGGGAAGGTCCTTTGAGGGATTTATGCTGCAGGCGAACTGGTCAGCTGCACAGCCTGCTCCTTGTTGTTATGGTTTCAGCACAGCATGACATCATTGCTACACAGCATGGCATCATTTCTGCACAGCATGACTTCATGTCTGCACAGCATGACATCATATCTGCACAGCATGACATCATTTCTGTGCCCACTCCCCCCCCTGTACTGTGTACAATACAGCCCGTTCTTCCTCCTTCTTCTATTCTTCCATCCAGGGGCTGAAACACCTTCCATCACACCTTCTTTCTTCCAATCCTTCCAGCTTCCATCCTGTTCAGGGTCTAGGCCTCTCCTCCTACTGGTCCTTCTTCCCCTTCTTCCCCCTGTGTCCGCTCCTTGTACTGCTACCATCGTCCGTATTTCCTGCTTGCTGTTGGTGTAACTCTTCCTTGTTGTTGATTCTGTGATGTTGGTGTATTGTGTATTCTTCCGGATTCCTTCTGTACTCCTCCCTGATATTCCTCCTCTTGTATCCTGTTCTAGTGTACATCCTGTAAGTGAACTTGTAATATATGAAATGTACCTCTTTGGCATTGGAGCGGGAATGGAACACCACATCCCCCCCCCAACTTAATGCTGTCCGCAGCATTCGCGGAAATGCCAAAGAAGAAGAAAAAAAAAAAAAAACTGAAACCTGACCGGCGTCCAAGGGATATTGATGATAATGATGCCTTTCTTCTGTTTCTGAGTTGATTTTATGTATTTTGCACTTCTTTTTGTTTGTTTTTGTCGTCCATTCTTCAATCCTCCACTTCCTCCTCCTCGTATTCCGGTATCCTGAAATGCTTGTCCTCTTCGTCTTCTTCCTCCTGCGTAAGCTCTTCTCCTTCTTCCTCTTCCAACTCGCCCCGTGGATAAAACTTCTTGATGTGATTTGCTGCAAAGCTCCTGGTCAATAACGTCCCGTCCAGTTCTTGCAAGATATATGGTCCGTTCTTGATCTGCTTCACTATCCTGTACGGTCCGTGCCACTTGTGCTTGAAAAGGTTTCCCCACTGAGTTTCGAGGGCTTTGTTATACACTAAAACTAGATCTCCGGGTTTCAAAGATTTCCGTAATTGATGTGCCAAACGTCGATCCCAATATCGTACTGAGGTTTCCCTTGCTTCCTTGATCTTCTGACGTGCTTCTTCTATCATCTCTGCCTTAGCGCCTAATTGTTTTGCTCTTGCTTCCAGTAGTTCTGCCGTAGTTCTGATGTCTGACCAATTGACTGTGAGAAAGCTTCCTAGTTCATGATCCACTGGTAGCACGGCAATCTGTCCAAACTGTAGCTCGTAAGGTGAATACCCGGTTGTTCGTTTAGTTGAAATCCGGTCTGCAAAAGTGACCAAGGGTAGGTACTCCTTCCATTTCTTTCCATCCTCCCCACATAGCTTTGTCAGTGCATCTTTAATTTCTTTATGACCACGTTCTACCATCCCCTGCGCCTCTGGATAATACGGTGTTACTGTTCGTAAGTTGGTTCCTACTTTCCGGACGGCTGTTTTGAGCTCCTTCTTGAATTCTGCTCCTCCGTCCACGGTTACTTCTTGCGGCACGCCATAACGATAGATCCATTCGGTAAGAAACCACTCGGCTACATTCTTTGATTTCAGCTTTGCCAATGCCACCGTTTCTACCCATCCCGAAAAATCGTCACGAGCTATAACTATATACTTCCATTTCCCTGCCTTGATATGTACGGCGTCCATGCTGACTCGTTCAAATAGGGTATTCTTATAAGTTGCTTTACCGTCCTCTTTTTGCAGAATTCGACTCCTCTTCTGGCATCCCTCGCATGATTGAACCCATTTCTTGACTATCTTCTTCATTCCTTCCCACCAGTATCGTAACTTGATTCGTTTATATGTTTCTGTCATTCCTCGATGTCCTAAGTCTTCATGTAATGCCTTCATAATCCGGTGTTGCTCTTCTGTGACTGAAATAACACTTGGCTGAAGGGTGCTCTTCTTTTCTTGAGTTGATCCTCTTCAATAAAATAGTTTTGAGATCGCCTTTTGATTTTCTGAAACTCTTGGTCGGTGCATGCTGATGGTCGTGTCAATGTCCCTAGATAATCTTTCATCCTCTTCCAAAACCCATGGTGATGTACCCCTACTCGTGAGCCTGATGTTTCCACAACGTCTACGTGTTTGATTCCCATCCCCGGGTGTGGTTTGATCCATCCAGTTTCCTCGTCTGCATCCACTGGCTTATCGCCTGGATCCACAGGTCGTCTTGATAATCCGTCTGGCATTGTAAAGCTCTTTCCAGGTTTATGCACTAAATCAAAGGAAAAGAGTTGAATGAAAGCAACCCATCTGGTCATGGGTGCGCTAGGAAGGCTTGGAGTGTTGATCATTTGTATGAGGGCTTTTGCGTCCACTTGTAATTCAAAATGTTGTCCCCACAGTACTATTTGAAGTTTCTTCAGTATTTTATGTACCCCGAGTAACTCTAATTTTGACTGAGCGTAATCTGATTCCTTATCCGTGAAAGTTACTGATTTGTATAAGACAGGCCTATCCCGTCCTTCCTTGTCTTCTTGCATGAGAACCGCACCAGCTGCTAGATAACTTGAGTCCACCGCCAACTTGATCTTCCCAGCGTCCTTGCTGTAATCTACTCCTTTCAGAACGATGTCCTCTCCTACAATCTGCTTCAGTTCTTGAAACGCCTCTTCACACTCGCTTGTCCAATTAAATTCGGTATCTAGTCTGGTTAACCTTCGTAATGGCGCCGTTATTGCCGAGAAATCCCTGATGAACATCCTGACATAGACGCATAACCCTAGAAACATCCTAACGTCCTTCTTTGAAGTTAGAGGTGGCCATGACTGAATCTTATTTTTCTTCTTGACTGATATCGTCCTTCCGCTCTGTGAGACCACGTGCCCTACAATGTCTAGCGCTGGAACACAACAAGCAAACTTTTCCCCTGATATTGTGAGTCCGGCTTCCTCAATCCTGAATAATATCCGTTCCAATGTGACAGCGTATTCCCAGATAAACTGCCGTATGTTCTTATTTTCTTCCATTCTTCTTCCTTCATAGTCTGATTTTGGTCCTTTTATTCCTCCATCGTCAATGAATATGCCTACGTGTTCCGGTAATTCTTCTTGAAGTATCCATGTCATCTGAGCTTGATAAACCGCCACAGAATTTGTTGCACCTTGCGGTAACCGGGTCAGTTGAAGTCTTCCCAAGGGTGTTTCAAAGGTTGTAAGTGGTCTAGATGCTGGGTCCAATTCCCTCTCGTCATATCCTCCCATGATGTCGCCTAGCCCGTAACATGCTCTTCCTGCAAAGGAATCCACGAACTCCTCGATTTTTGGTGGTAGTCCCGCATCCTTTATGGTTACTTTATTTAGTTGTTGTAGATCGTGCACAATCCGTAATTTCCCGTTGGACTTCCTGACACAAATACTGGACTTGAATAGCTGGAGGTGGATTGCTCGTAAAGTCCTGTCTGAATTCGTTTCCGTACTAGCTCAATGAAATCTCCTCTGATGGCACTTGGTATTGGAATGGGCCTCTGTTGCCACGGTGCGTGTTCGATAACTGGTATCTTGTAAGGCTGTCCGTATCCATGCTTGAGTATTCCTCGCTCCTCTTCTGAAAATGCAATTGACTTTTCCCGGAGTGTGATAACGTGCTTTAATAACTTGAGTTCCTCTTCCGTGAGCCATCCTGAGGGTCCAAATTGACTGATTCTAATCGTGCTACTGTAATTCTTTGCGTCTCTATGAATTCTGGTGGAAAGGGGTGAGTGGTGTGCTATATGGATCTCGAGATAGTGGTGGCCGTTCCAAAGGAGGGTTGAGGTCCTGTGGCATGGGCTGATTTACTGGTCGAACCTTTTTGGCTACTCCCTTGTATTTTGCTGCTTGAATTTGCCGGTCCATGTTGTCTCGATGTTGCTACTTGCCAAGCAAATTGGTGCCACGCTGAAAAGATGAATAATTAATCCAGATCACTTGAGCGCATAAGCTTTTCTTCTTTTATGTTGTACTTATTCATGAATTTGGTTGTGTTTGCAGATTCAAACTTAATTGAACCTGACTTTGAGCTGCTGTCCTCCTGCCTAATTCGTGTCCCGTCCCGCCTGTTGTGTCCCTGTTATACAATCTAAAATTTAAATAAAGGAAAAAGAAGTTTTTGAAGTGTCCCACCCTTTCCCTCAGCTTACACTTTACAATGCAGCCTACACACACTAAAATTAAATTTTATATTGTTTTTGTAAGTTACTGCATGTTTTTTTTATTCTTTTTATTTTATTTTATTTTATTTTTTTTTTTATTTTTTTTTTTTTTTTTTACTTTTATTTTATGTTGCTATATAATTTTTCTATTTTTACATGTTCCTGCCTTCTGCTGATTTGATTTTTGTGCTAACTGCTTTCCTATGTTCTGCCGTGTATTTGTGGATGGTCGTACGTATAGAGAGGAGTGAATAGAACCGGCCGGAGTCTGGGTTCCCCGGAAGATTGTTTAGCCTGACGTGCGCCTGCAGTCGCAGGTTGTGTACAGACCGGGGTTTGTGGCCCCGGTCAATTCAAACGTGCTTCGTGACTGGAAGATCGCTCGTACCAATCCGATGGACACTTCGACTCGAATCTTCTGGTGAGCTTTTATTTTTATTTTTATTTTTATTTTTATTTTTATTTTTATTTACTTTCTCCCTTCCTCTTTCTTCCACTGAACCTTCTTCCTCCTGTATGATTGTATCGGCCAATTCAACTGATGCTCCTAATTCTTGTAATCTTATTGTCGTACTCTAGGTTGGCTTGCAGCCTGTGATCGCTCCTGAGCTGGTAGGTACCGTGTATGTTATGCCCGCTGCTTGTGGGGAGACTTCCTAGTGGTCGTACTGCCAAGCCAACCGAATTCTCGTTCTTATTTCTGTTTAGTAGTTTTGTACACTCCGCTGGAACGGATCACGCGCCCGAACCTCTCTGTGAACTCAGCCGCTTCCCTGTAACTGCCTTTCTGCTGGGGTGAGTGGTAGTTCATTGCTCTGTGATTTCTTGCTTCTCGATTATTCCTGGCTGACCGCTCTGATGACGTCGGTGCAAGGCTTCTCGGTGCACCGCCCTTTTCTGTACGCGGGATTAGGTCGGTACCACATTTCGGCCTAGCCTGCTGACTGCCTATAAATAGCTGAGCTCCTCCCTGTCCTTGTTTCTTTCTCCATCGGCTTTCTGCTGCTGACTCCCCTCCACCTTGATTTCAGCAATCCCCACCAGAAACCCGATCAACAAAGAATGGCTGCCCTTCGCGATCTAACGTCCGTCGCCAATGCGACCTTGGAAGCCGCTGAGGATGTTAGTGTTCCTTTTGCGTTCATTGTATTCACCCAAGAACGACCGCTAACGATGTTCTTTTTTTTTTTTTTTTTTTTTTTTTTTTTACGCTACCAGATACCTGTGCCGTACTAC
Source organism: Puccinia coronata f. sp. avenae (assembly GCA_002873125.1). Classification (NCBI taxonomy): domain Eukaryota; kingdom Fungi; phylum Basidiomycota; class Pucciniomycetes; order Pucciniales; family Pucciniaceae; genus Puccinia; species Puccinia coronata. The sequence goes on along the minus strand of PGCI01000328.1, from coordinate 34,212 downwards.
CCGGACCAAGAACCCAAGACCGATTGGATGGCGATGAAGCTCGAGGCTGTTGAAGACTTCCTGCGCGAGCAGGAAGTCTATTCGCCCTCGATCCGCCGCACTCAACCCAATCCGGAGCCCGCCACGGCTACTTCGACTGCCAAGGGCAAGGAGCGCGCCCAATCGCCCGCTGTCAAGACCGAGTCAGCCACTGCTTGTGACGTAAGTCGGTCGTTCGTTTCTACCAGCAAGCCCAGCAATGCTAATCATGGTTTTTTTTTTTTTTTTTGTTGCCTAGCCAACCACCACGCCTGCTGTTCCCGCCTTGCCGACTGATCACGCCCCGTTTGTCAACCTAGCTGCTCGGGCCGAAACCCTGCACCTCAGCCCACACACCTCCAGTATCGAGTACCTCGACTCGCGTCATCCGGACGCCACCGACGGCGATGACAGTACCAACGATGAGCCGAGCGCCTCGAAGCGGCCTCGCCTCGTCTCGCCTACGCCTAGCCCGCCAGCTCCGTCGCCCGACTACCTGGCCCTCACGCCGTCGGAGATTGATCGGCTGCTCCACGACGCCCGGCCGTTCCGATACCGGTTCGTCTATACTCCCGATCATATCCGCGGAATCGCCGACGACATCCTCCGCGAGCTCTCCGCCTTCCTATCCTTCTATGCTCCTGCCTCGGAGCAGGAGGCCGCGGCCCGTATCTACCTGTACCGCGCCTTCCAGTCCCACTTCAACCGGCGACTCTAGATCCGTGGTTTTTTTTTATTTTTTTTTTTTTTTTTTTTTTTTTTATCCGTCTGTCTCACCCTTGATGCCCGCTAACGACAAAAAATCGAAAATCCCTAAAAAAAAAGTATAAAAAATAAAACTAGAGAAAAAAAATGGTAACGATAAAAAAACCCAAAAAAAAAGCTTGTTGTTTTTTTTTTTTTTTTTTTTTTTTCTTTTTATGACCTCATGACTGATACGAGTAGATGACCTGTCCTCTGTTGTACATAGGTAGCTAGATTCCTTTTTATTTTCCTTTTCTTGATCATACATATGCAATGTGACTTAAAGCTGTTAATATGTAAAAAAAAAAACCCCCGAGAGTGAGATTGAGCCAAGTGAGTTGAAACCTTAAGGGAAAACTGAGTTTTTTTTTTTTTTTTGTTTTTTTTATTTTTCTGGATGTTTTAATGCTGGATCTGAATCTGAGATGAATGTGACTGAATTTTGACCAAAACTGATTGATGATGCCCGAGCAAAAAAAAGAATTAAGCTTGATAGTGAACTGGGTGATAACTTGAGTGATTTTTATGTTATTTTTTTTTTTTTTTTTTCATTCTTTTTCTCTTTATTTTCTGTTTTTACTCCTATATACACTTTTGTTGATGAGTTTATTTTAGCATTCAAAGAAGCAGTCTTCCCAGTCCTGCCAGAATGTGGCATACTGGTCTCCCATCTTCTTTTGATCTTGACGCAAGCTCCAGCAGAATCCTTCCCAGGTGAGCCGTCCAAAGATTTTGACCATTCCTCGTACAGTGTTTACTAAAAATTCTTCTTCTTTCTGCTTGCTTATGGCGTTCCTGTCCTGGCTTATTGCCCATTTCCGGTGTTGCTTCATAAACATTGATGCGTCCAGGCTTCCAAAATAAACTTCTCGCCAATATTGGGGAGGCATCCACCAGTAGGCCGACCAGATCTCGTCGTTCCTCAAGTATCCATACAACCCATCATCATTCAATAGCATCGCGAATCCAATCCGTCCAGCTGGGTATCCAGGAAGCTCTTCCCAAATGCCGCCTCCGGTGGGTGGGAATGTTTCTGGGTATAGCCGTAAGAAATCTTGCGTTGGGAATCCACCATCCAAATAATCCAGTCCGAGAGCACTATTGACCTTGAAAGCTCTCTTCTTCCGCTTAGGCTCATATACTTCGAATTCTAGCCAGTCATTGTTGTCGGTTGGGATGCATGCTTCTGTTGTCCATGGTTCTTCATCTTCCGGGTGATTGCTATTGTTGTCCTCTGTGGTTAGGTTCCATGTGTGTTCTTCCAAAATTGGTGTGTCTTCTGGTATTCCTTCTTGGCTGACTATAAGCTCCACTAATCCTTCCGTCTGTTGAGATTTATCAGGTTCTTCTATGTTCAGGCTTCCTGTGCTGCTGGCCAATGTCTCTGAGGTACTTTCTTTTTCACTCGAGTATTCCGGTAACTGAAGTTGGTGGACACATTTGTTCATAACATGACGTCGCGGTGGGGCCATTTGCCATCCTGGAATCCTTGGTGCACAGATAGGTATACATAAACGTGCTCCGTCCCAGACCTCATAGCTTAGAATCTCTCCACGATCCTGCGACAACTCTAAACGGACTTTATGATCAGCTAAGAAGGGTCTCCCCAGAACGGTATGGACTTTCCCTTGAACAATGAAGAAGTTAGCATGCTTATTATTCTGTGTATCAATATGAAGTGGTACTTCTTCAGCAAGTCCTACTACTGGAGAAGTGTGACCGCCAATACCCGTAATCCTCATGTGAACTTCCTTGGTTGGTAGTTGTAACTTTATAGCTTGTTCTTCCGGCATGATGTTTAATTCTGACCCACTATCCACTAATGCTTTGACTTTTCTTCCGTTGATGGTGATGTCCACAAATCCCAACGGACATGCGTATGTTAAAGGCTGTAATGGTTTATAGTCGTCCATGTGAAACTCCGGTCGTTGGCCATCCAGTTCTTCATCAAATTCACCGCTGTTTACTCGTCCGGATTGTTGGCTTTGAAGGATGGTCTTGGATTCTTCTTCTGCAAAGTGATGTAATTCTTGGATAAATCTTGGCGCTATAAGTAAGAGTTCTTCCAAAGTGAGTGTGAAGGATTGCTTCAATATCTTTTTCCTTAGTCCCCCCCCAACTTTAGCTTTGTCCGTCGGTTTCCCTGTTAATTCCTTTGAGCCTTCTTCCTCTTCTTTCTTTTCCTTTTCCTTCTTCTTACCCTTGGATTTGACTGGTTCTTGAATCACGCTTCTGTCACTGCTGTTGTCGTCTGATGCTCCTTCTACCCACGCCCCCGGATAACTTGGTCTTCTCTTCTTTGGTGCTGCCGGATTCTTGTTTGCTTCTTGATTTGGAGGTGGAGGTTTGGGTACACTTTCTGCTGGTTTGATAACTTCCTCAGGTCTTGGCTGAGTAGGCTGACTCTTATCTCCTAATCTTGCTGATCTTCTCAATCCAAATCCAACCTCGTACTCCGGGTCCTGCTCGTTGCAATGAATGACTGGCGGGCTCCACATATCCCATTGGTTGATTTCTATCATGGACGTTGTTGGCATTTGCATTGGTAATTCTTCATTGTGGGTCCAAGTCGCCGAGTTGGTCTTCTTGTCTTCTTGCTGAGTCATTCCGTCTTTCTCCGCATACTTTCTTGCTAGCTCACAAACTGATTCTTTGCCGTCCGTTGGAATTGGTTGACGATTTGGATAATAGAAATTTGGTCCTTGCTTGAATACTAGCCGTTTTTCGATATCTTCACCTAATCTTGCGCAAAACATGGACGTATGATCGGCTCCTTTGCAGTAATAACACTGGATTGGATTCCTGGGAAACGGGTTCACTCCAAATGGTCGCTGTCCTGCTGGGGGAGGCTGATATCCTGACATTTGTGGTGGTAATCTTCTTGAGTTCTGACTGGTATTCAATTCCGTTCGCAATCTCTTGATCTCCTCTTCTAAGGTCTGAATTTTACTAGCTCCTTCTGGTGCTTTTGTCTCTGTTTGAACTTCCTTCTTAAATTCTGGTGCCTTGCTTAATTTCTTCATGGATTTTCCTCCTACTTCCAGGTCCAAAACAGATAGTGATGCTTCCACGTAGTCCTTCAATTGAGCCAACTTGGGTACCAGCGCTTTTCCGTCCTTGGTCTTCTTCAACTTCTTATCGTGGGCTAGATCACGTGCAATTTCTCGTCGTATCTCCAAGGCAATTGCCCTCCAGAGTGGTTCTCCGCTTTCCGCATTTATGTCCTCGTATTCCATCCTTGTCAAGTAGGCCAAAATCTCCTCCAGCTCGCCAATAAATGTCCGGTATTCCTCCTTGGTTTGGATTCCTCCTTTGTCTGAGTACTTGCTAACTAGATTGGATACTGAGCTCTCGTCGAATCGTCTTTTGGGTGTTGCTCTTCCCCACTTGCTGATAATTTCCTTCTTCAGTAGTTCCCAGTCGCAATTCTCGTGTCCTTCCATATACTCAATACATTCGCTAATCTTCCTGTCCTTGATCATAAATGGTAACTGTAAAGCTACATCCCGCCCTCCGGCCTTCTGTAATATCGCTATCTTCTCCACTTGTTTGATGAATAATTCTACTTCGGACCCGTCAAATTCCACGTTCAGCTTCTTGGTGTCCAGGACCACACCTTTCTCTTTGTCCGGTAATTTTTGATATGACCTGTTCCTGGTAGGTTGAGGTTCCTCCTCTTCTGATGAATCAATTAGACTTTCTTCGTCGTCCTGAATGGTCGTGTCCAAGCCCGTTGTTCTTCCTGTGAATGGGGTTGATGTCGTGAATCGAGGGGTTCGTCCTTTTCGCAATGGTGTTTCTGGTAATGGTACGTCTTTTGGTGATTTGCTTTGTTCTAAAAACATAGCCATCATATCATGCATCTCTTTTAGGGAATCCTCGAACTGATTCATTTTATCCTGCTGTACCTTCATCCTTTCTGATGTTTCCTGCATTTCCTGTAGTGTTTTATCCATGCTGGGAAGGTTTTGATTTTGTTTTTCTGATTTTATTGTGTTTTTCTGATTTGATGTTTTATTCTTGACTGATCTTCTGCTGGGTGATATCCTATTCTTCCTGGCTTGACTCTTCTGCTCGACTCGTATCCACGCTGCGCCACTTATTCAAAATCTATCCTTGCCTACGTCCACGGAGTTTTCTTGATCCAGGATTAGTCGAGGTGATCCACGCAAAACGCCAACGGATTTGATCTAATTTGAAGGAAATCGGCCACTGTTGGGACACCAGATGTAGGACTCCTGTGGGACAAATGATAATATTTGGTAAAGATCCGGCTGGGGGGAAATAAACTGGTGAGTTAGGTTGAAAGGCTAATACAATCAGTTTACGGGTGGTTTATTGGCCTGCCCCTTTATAAATACTATACCCTTTGTAAGGAATCTTAAAATCAATATAAAAAGAGAAATGGCTGATTCCAAGATTAAGTTTACTAAGTATAGTAATCTCAATCAGACTTAGACCTTATACGTTGTTGTATGTGAGTAGACCGCTTATAACTAATGATATGGATAATCGAACCGTGGGATTGATTATGTGAAAATGCAATAGTGTGTTGGACTATTGCAGGTGATTGTTGATGATTGTTGAGTTTGTTGATGATTGATTGATTTGTTTGTTGATTGATTGGGTTGTTTGTTGATTGATTGGGGGGTTTGAGAAATGTTTTTATTGTTGGGGTTGATAACTGATTGATTGACTTATTGACTGATAACACTGATGACTACACTTGATGACTAACTCGCTGACTGGTGAGACACACTATACTCTCTTAGTAAGTGGCTGAGGAAAAAGAAAACAACAGTGGTGGGGAAATGACCTCCTTATATAGGAAAAGATGAGGGAATTTAGCTTCAAGGGAAGGTCCTTTGAGGGATTTATGCTGCAGGCGAACTGGTCAGCTGCACAGCCTGCTCCTTGTTGTTATGGTTTCAGCACAGCATGACATCATTGCTACACAGCATGGCATCATTTCTGCACAGCATGACTTCATGTCTGCACAGCATGACATCATATCTGCACAGCATGACATCATTTCTGTGCCCACTCCCCCCCCTGTACTGTGTACAATACAGCCCGTTCTTCCTCCTTCTTCTATTCTTCCATTCAGGGGCTGAAACACCTTCCATCACACCTTCTTTCTTCCAATCCTTCCAGCTTCCATCCTGCTCAGGGTCTAGGCCTCTCCTCCTACTGGTCCTTCTTCCCCTTCTTCCCCCTGTGTCCGCTCCTTGTACTGCTACCATCGTCCGTATTTCCTGCTTGCTGTTGGTGTAACTCTTCCTTGTTGTTGATTCTGTGATGTTGGTGTATTGTGTATTCTTCCGGATTCCTTCTGTACTCCTCCCTGATATTCCTCCTCTTGTATCCTGTTCTAGTGTACATCCTGTAAGTGAACTTGTAATATATGAAATGTACCTCTTTGGCATTGGAGCGGGAATGGAACACCACAACGTGCCAGCCATTTGGATGGGCCTGTTCAATTGGTTTGATTGAAACCGGCCACCACCAGCCAGGCACTCCGTTCAGCTTTGGTTATTTTGCTCTCTTGCTATATCTCCTCAGAATCTTTCTGAGGATTTAGCTCTCTTATGTTTTCTGTTTGCAACAGTCCCTGTTGGTGCAGACAGAGTTTTCTCAATTGATTTCATTTAGATAATTTCATTTCTATTTGCTAATGAGTGAAGACTTTTTCGGGGATAACGGATTTCTCCCTTGCTCCCTAGGACGGCCCGAGGAGGAACAGTTGAGTCCTGCCCCCAAGTCGTCCAAGTAAGGGTTGGGGTAGAGAATCTCCTCTTGTCACCGGCTCTCCTTTGTCCCGGCCTCTGAGAGGCGGCTTGGAGTCAGGAGAGCGGCACAGAGAGGAGGAGAAATGAGACTAAGAAACTTGCCATCAAGGCAAGGAGGAGGGACTCCAACCCAGGTGGGTGGGCTGGTGAGAAAAAAACATTTACTTAGATTTCAGGCAACTGACATTGGCAGGATGGAACTGGCGGGTGATCAAAGTAGGCCAATGCGTAAGTGGAATGTAGCTCAGTCCTGGGATTACCCGGCAGCTTACTGAGCTTGAGGCCTGGCAATTAGGTTTATGTTTGCTGCGGCGGTTCCGGAAGTTCTGGTGTTCTGCACTGTGTTTTTTTGGTTGGCCGGCGTAGGACGCCTGGCCGACGCAGCAGGGCTGCCAAGAACCTTGCGCCACGGACTCTGCAACCTCCCGCTGCGCTCCGGCAACTCAACATGATTGGGCAGACCCGCTTGAATGGCCAGAATGCGCTTTGGTTGGACGGTGCCTGTCCAAGATCACTTGTTGAACACGGCTGTTTGAGCATTTCTTGACCAGCCATTTTTGACTGTTAATGCTGATAGTGCTTACAATAGTGTTATCTGGTGATACATTAGTGATATGATGTTATTATCTTGTAATATGACAGTGATCTGATATTGTTATATTGGGACATGACAGTTATATGATATGGTGATATGGTGATGTTATATGAGGGTGGTTTGAAGAAGTTGACCACTACAAGATATCCTGTATATCCCGTAATGTCTTACTCAGTATCCCGTACGGGATATATTGTAGGGTATGTAGTGTTGACTTGTGGTTCATGGAAGGAAATGGAACAATGGAATAAGTAGAAAATGAGTAAAACTGACTGAGTTGGGGGCTTGATAGCGGCACACCCAAAGGGCGTGCGCACGCCCAAAGAAACGGCGTGCAGCCGCTGCACGCCGCTTCGGAAAGGCGTGCAGAGGCTGCACGCCTTCAATAGGCGTGCGACCCTGCCAGACAGGCGTGCAGAGCCTGCACGCCTGTCTGGAGGGCGTGCAAAGCCTGCACGCCCTTCGGACAGGCGTGCAGGCTTTGCACGCCTGTTGGCTCACGTAAGCCTCTCAAATCGAGAGGCTTACGTGAGCCAGCCCAGGCCAGTTCTGCTGGAACTGACCTGGGCGCGGGAACAGAAACCCGCCACCAACCACCCGGATCCGCAAGCAAACGACCAGCCACGCCCAACGACTACTCAACGGACCCACCACCGCGGTAAGCCCCCCCAGGCCCTACCTTTGGGCAAAAAGGGGCCTCCTGGGCCCCTTTTTGCCCCAAAAAAACCCTCCCGAGCCACCCAGGGCCTTTTTTTGGTCCAAAAGGAGCCTGATGGGCCCCTTTTGACCCAAAAAAGGCCTCATCAGACCCCCAGACCCCACATCAAGCCCAAAAGGGGCCTGCCTAGCCCCTTTTGGGCTAATTAAAAGCTCCGCAGCCCCAAAGGGGCATGCTTGGCCCCTCTTGGGCTTGAAAAAAGCACCCACAACCCCAAATAGAGCCCCAGAAGGCTCCATAAGTGCTCCATAATCCCCCCAGCCCCCCAATCAAGCCCAAAAAGTGCCTGCTGGGCCCCCTTTGGGCTAAATAAAAAGCCTGCAAGCCCCCCAAGCCAAAAAAAAGCGCTCAAACGGGGTGGTCAATGGCAGAAACAACTGTTCAAGCCAATCAAAAACACCCAAAAGGAACCCCAATCATTGTCTTGAGTTATATTAAGCTTACATGACAGTCTTTACATCACAAAACAGCTCAACACCCCGCTTCAAAATAGACAGACACCATGTTAAACCCAAAACAGTTTCACCAACAAAACAATAGCATCCCTTTTGCCAATCCAAACTGCCTAGTCAATTGTGTCCCCCCAATCTGGTAAGCACATTTCTGTTTTCAGTTCACTGGCTTATTTGGGGAATTAGAGAAATATTAACTATGGTTATATGTTAAAATAAAGCAGGCAGTGCCACTTCAATATGGCCATCCAAACCTCTCTACGCACCCACAAATTGATGTCCAGTCTGGGCAATCCAATCTGCCCCCACCAACTGCTTATTATGGAGGGGCCAACTTACTCCCAGTAAGCAACCATTCAGTTATAGTTGCACAACTCTTCATCAGAATAGTTAAAGACTTTGATTAAATAAAACAGGCAGTTCCACTTCATTATGGCAATGCAAATGTCTCTGTGGAACCATTAAATGTCACCCGGTCTACCCATCCCTACCAGCCAACAAACACTATGTTTTATGGCGGGGCCCATTTACTCCCAGTTGGCAACCTTTCACTTATTATTGCACAACTATGAATTCAAAAAAACTAATGACTGACCACTTTGAATCATTCCAAAATTACAACAGCAAAACTCTTGTGAAAATGCCAATCAATTTTTCAACCCAAACATTGCTGCATACCAAGAAAACACCTCCCATTGCACCAATGTGAATGTGCCCACAACAACCAGTTATTACGGAGGGTTGAACTTACTCCAAGTAGGCATCCTCTTAGTTACAGTTGCATCACTCATTATTAGAGTAATAAATTACTGACTGACTCTTTTCAATCACCCCCCTTTTCCCACAGCAAAACTCTTGGGCAAATGCCAATCAAGGCATTATGTCGGGTTTGACCTTGTTATCATACCAGAGCAACTCAATCAGTGGCAGGGCAAACATGCCAACAAATTTGAATGAGCCTGTCAGTCTGGTCAAGCAAAATGTAAGCTCTAGTTAAGCAGGCCCTTGCAGAGCACACCCTGATTTTGTTTCATCCTTCTGGGTATTTCATCTCCATGGCATATTCACAGACCAACTCAATGCATGGATTTGTGCAAAAATCCAATCCCATCAATACCGGCATACCCATTGGGCACTCTACCCGGCCCAGTTATCAACAATGGATTATCTCTAATCAAGTAAGCAGTCCACAATTTCATTCTTCCTTCAAAGAATTCCAAATCTTCTATATTGTGACCTCATTACATCCTTCATGATTCCAATTCAGCAACCTATGAACAATTTTCTGGTTCCTCTCTATGAGGCACCATCTCATCTAGGTACTTCCAAGTACAAATAGGTATAATACATGCACTAACAAACGTCTCCATTTTTCAAACCTAGCAATCAATGCATCCCTTGTCAAGTCAAGCACCCAGGGGTCACACACGTCACACCATATCTTCTCCCCCACTGTCCCACTCCCAGCCCTCAACACTAACTCCCCCACTGTTCCACTTGGAGCCCTCAACACTAGCCATTTGGCCTTGTCTCCTTCCCAGCACTCATCATCTTTTGATATGCCACATATTCAACCAAGATCACCCAATGCCTGCCCCACTCCACCTGTGCCTGGTCATTCAACATCCGAGGACATAACCATGATGGAATCACCTCCAGAACCCAACACTCGTGTGTTCAATCATTTTACGTTTCAAATCAGATGAATAGATAGCTTACTGCACTGCAAAAGGGGTTGTATCGGTTACAACCCCCCGCGGTAACGTCGGCCAGAGGCGACCAATGTTACATCGGTCTCCCAGACCGATTTTATGTCGGCCGGGCCCACCGATACATTAGAACAAAGGCATAATGTATCGGTGGGAGCCGCCGATGTAACATCGGTCTGGTAGACCGATGTTACATCGGTTGCCGCCACCGATCTAGCCGCGGGGGGTTGTAACCGATACAACCCCTTTGGCGGTGCTGCCAATTTCCACTTTCACCCATTTCCCTCTGTGATTCAGTTATTCAATCCACGGAGATGCACATTCAACAACAACCATATGTTGACAACACAAAAAAAGACCTACCAACCCTCAATAAATCCGAAATTGAGTCATATGACTATTCAGGAGGTCAGTAGTTAGGCTCATCCATTTAGGCATTATGATATTTGGATACTGATATCTCAATTCAATAGAACCAATGGCACCTTCCCCAGAACACTCTTTTCACTCTCTGGACGATTTGAAACTGTTTGTGCACAAGTGGTCAAGTTCACATGGGTACAAGCTTACAGTGGTGAACTCGAAAACAAACAAAAAGGTCTACTTTGGATGCTCTCTACGAGGAAAGGATCGCTCCATTGATCAGGACTTGCGCAAAAGAGATTCGAGAAGCAAGTCAATTGGTTGTCCCTTCCGCATTTCGGGGCATATCTCTTGTGCGCAGGCTTCTACCTCACACGTGTGGCATCTGCAATTGGCTTCAATTCCCCACAACCACTCAATGATCAATCTGAACTTTGAAGTTATTCACCAGAAGCTAAGTTCACTTGGGCAGAAAGAGGTCGCCCGGCTCTCCTCGTTTGGTATGGAACCCCAATCAATTGCCATCCAGCTCTCCAACTCCAAAGGCCAATTGGTTTCTAGCCGCACAATCTACAACTGCAAGGCAGGTCAGCTACAGGAGAAAATGCAGGGAATGGAGCCAATGCAGTATCTTGTCCATGCGGTCGATTCATCCAACTGGGTTCATCACTATGAACACAATCCAGAAGGGGAGCTCCTCTACCTGTTTTTTGCCCACCCAGCGGCCATCTAGTTGGCCAGGCGGTTCCATCACATTGCTGTCATTGATGCGAATTACAAGAAAAATCTCTGCAACTATCCGCTTTTCCATGTGGTTGGCCAAACTGCGACCAACCAATCGTTCTCCATTGCTTTTTGCTTCATGAGGTCTGAATCCGACTCAGCCTACCTTTAGGCCATTGAGCAACTAAGGTAAATAGACACTTGGGGGTCATGGCTGTCTAAAATATGTGACAGAAAAATTGATATGATTGATCTCCCCATTTAGATCCGTCTGGAAGCCTACACTGCAAAAGGGGTTGTATCGGTTACAACCCCCCGCGGTAACGTCGGCCAGAGGCGACCGATGTTACATCGGTCGCCCAGACCGATTTTATGTCGGCCGGGCCCACCGATACATTAGAACAAAGGCATAATGTATCGGTGGGAGCCGCCGATGTAACATCGGTCTGGTAGACCGATGTTACATCGGTTGCCGCCACCGATCTAGCCGCGGGGGGTTGTAACCGATACAACCCCTTTGGCGGTGCTAACAAAACTCCAAAGGTTTTTGTCACTGATCAAGACAAAGCCCTCCGAAACGCGCTGGCAAAAAACTTTCCCAATGCCACATTGAATGTCTGCCTGTGGCACATTGACAAGAACATTGTGGCCAATTGCAAAAGACATTTCTCAAATGATGATGGTTTGTGGGAGGATTTCATTAAAAAGTGGCACTCAGTGGTGTATGCAACCGGCGAGGACTCTTATGAGATCCATTGGACGAACCTGGAAAAAAATATTGTGGATCGCTCACAGGTTCTTGATTAAATCACTCAAAACATCATCCCTGCTTGCAAACTCTTCATGGCTTGCTGGGCTGGAAAAACTCCACACCTTGGCAACATCTCTTCCTCTCGCGCCAAATCAGGACACAGCTTCCTCAAGCTGTATGTCAAGAACAGCAGAGGGTCAATGGCCCACGTGTTTGATACGCTAGCAGCGGCAGTGGATCACCAGATTGACAATTGCATACAGCATCTCAACCACGAGTCTGTCAAGGGCCTGTCTGGCCTGCCAAAATGCTTTCAGCCTCTTCACACAACAATCTCCACTCATGCCTTGAAATTGGCTGTGACCGAGTATGCAAAATTGTGTAAAATCCGGAAGGGCCAAGCTGACCCCACCAACCAGTGCACGGATACATTCTCCAATTCAATGGGAATCCCCTGTGCTCACAAAATGGCCCCTATATTGGACGAGAAGGGCAACCTGGAGCCTGAAGACTTCCACTCCCAGTGGGTTCTGGCATACAACCCGGATGGAGATGTAAGTCATTATTTCTAGCTTGTGTTGTTGCATGCGTTTGTCAAGGAGTCAACTGACATTTTTCCCTTGGCTGCAGCCCAATGCTGGTGATCTATACAGCTTTGATGCCAATTTTGAGGATTTGAAGCAGGAGATTTTGAGGACACACAACCCGTTGGCCTTGAAAGATGTCGTCACAAGGTTCCGCAAGGTAATCCGCCAAACACATGTGGTCCCCAACTCCGCAACCGGTGAGGTTGTCCAAATTGCCCCCACTTCAATAACTTGCACTAGGAACAAGAAAACCTCACAGGCAAAGAAGGCAGCAATGGCGGGCAAACGCAAATGGACGAGGGATTCCATTGCGGCTGAAATTGTGGAGCAGGAGATAAAAATGTCTGTGGCCAAGGAGAAAAGGAGGTCCGGGTGTGCACGTTCTAACAAGACAAGGATTTCCAGTTGCAAGAGTACCCCGCAAAGCCTTCCTTCATTGTTCACTGGTGAAAATGATTTGGATTATGCTCCAGAGCCTGAAGAGGCTGGCTCAGAAGCATCATTGGAACCGGACGCTGAAGATGAAGAGGATGCGTCAGAATCCTCATTGGAAATGGATGCTGAAGAGGCTGGGACAGAATCATCATTGGAATTGGACCCTGAAGAGGCTGTGTCTGAATCATCATTGGAATACCTTGATATGGTGAGCTCCTTTTTTCTTACATTAGATAGTTGGGTCAAGTCAGATGGGTCAGCTTAAAACACAACCATTTTTAGGTAACAAATGATCAAGGAGATTTATTTGTTCATTAAGGCCAAGAAACCAATGATCAAGGTGCGGATTTGGACAATGAAGCAGCAGGATCCCATGATCAAGCTGCATATGATGCCCCATTGGTATGTATTTGATTTTTTGAAGATGCACTGCTCTTGATCCTATAACCAATGTGATTGCACCCACACATTCTATCCATGCAGGTTCAGGAACTTGATGATCAAGGAGTGGAATTTGTTTTTCAATGGGAAGAATTTGATGATCAAGCAGGGCAATTGAGAAATGATGCCCCCTTGGTAAGTGTTTGCTTCTTTAAGGATGTGCTGTTGTGAATCCCATAAGCAATGTAATTGACTCTATTGATTCTATCCATGTAGGAACCCTACAATCCACCTCCTCAAAGTGTAGCAAATGTTGTGGCAACAAGAAATGCGCAAAGTGTTATTTTCTTGGGGATATCATGTTCCATTGACTCTCTGTTTCTGGTTGAGTTTATCTGATCATTTTTTTGACATCAAAATTTCCGCAACAGGCATTGGGCAGCCGAGGGATCTAAGTGAGTTTATATCTTCATATGTTCTGTTCCCTACAAAGATAGTAGCTTCTGCTGACATGACAAATCAGGAAAAACACCAACAGCAAATACCACTTTGGATTTTTGCGCATGTTCAATCAATCTATGACCCACCTGGCAATGGCAACTGTGGCTACCATTGCCTTGCTCATGCTTTGGCCAAGGAGCCTCAATACAATGCCTATCAAGTTCAGGGGTGGTACAAAGTCCGCTGTGATCTGCTCAAAGAGATGGAAAACAACAAACCCGTCTGGACCAGAAAATTTGGGGGGTCACAAGCATACCACAAGGTTTACAAAAGAATCCACGTCAACAAACCAAAACCTGGAGATGACTGGGTTTCCAAAAATCATTAGCTTTCCAGCCTGGATGAAGGCGCCCTGGCAGCAAATGCATACAATAGGCCAATTGTATGCCTTCAAAACAAACACAATGTCACCTTTCTCCCAGTCACCAAACCTCCTGGTGAGCGGCCCAAGGATCCAATCTACTTATTATACTCTGACCCCAAGCACTGGGTCCTTGTGAATGTCAAAAGAGGAATCACCCCATTCCCCCCTCCAGTTGTCCCTCGCTTGTATCCAAATTCACCTGCAGGGGATTGGCTTGTTAAGATAGAGAGCTCAGTGGCCCTATTTCGTGATCTTGCCACCAATCAGGGGTTGATGTGACATGTAATCCTCTCAGGTTATTAGGTAGCCTCCTTTTTTGTGTTGCTGGTTTTTCATTGTCTATGTTGCTCAATCTATCACTTATCATCTCTTCCATGGTTGCCTGTTGTCTGATCTACTTTGATCATTTCATTTATCTTGTTTATGATTCTTCTATTCTTGTTTTGTCATGTGTAATATTCATTTTGAAAGGGCATTAGTAAAATAATCTGGTATTCCATGCAGACACCCAGGTTGATTCAGTTTAATTGCACTTTTTGAACGTTATGAAACCTCTTTAGTTTTATCTATTAATAATTTCCTTTGAGCCACCAATCTTTGAATGGCACACATCAATCATTGATCTTACATGATCACCTTCCTCCTAATCAATCCTTACTCCCCCGGGCCACTCCTCCCTTGGTAGAATGTTATCTTCATTCTTCTACTGTGCTATATGATTAATAACCTTTTCCTGTTCTCCAAAGTGGATCAGAAATTAAGTCATGGATATAATTTTTTATTTTTGTGAAAATTTTCCATAGCGCATGAATGGTATGGGCACGGCGGCCGTTTGAAGATCTGGCCAGAATCTCCTCCTACTCAAATGATGTAACTTCTGTTTGGCTTGTCCAAATGGGCTCAAAAGTGGATCAGAAATTAAGTCATGGATATAATTTTTGACTTTTATGAAAATTTTCCATAGCGCATGAATGGTTTGGGCACGGCGGCCGTTTGAAGATCTGGCCAGAATCTCCTCCTGCTCAAATGATGTAACTTCTGTTTGGCTTGTCCAAATCAGCTCAAAAGTGGATCAGAAATTAATTCATGTATATAATTTTTTACGTTTATGAAAATTTTTCATAGCGCATGAATGGTTTGTGCACAGCGGCCGTTTGAAGATCTGGCCAGAATCTCCTCCTACTCAAATGATGTAACTTCTGTTTGGCTTGCCCAAATGGGCTCAAAAATGTATCAGAAATTAAGGCTTGTCCGAATGGGCTCAAAGTGGATCAGAAATTAAGTCATGGATATAATTTTTGACTGTTATGAAAACCTTCCATAGCGCATGAACAGTTTGCGCAAGATTTTGCCTAAATATTCAAACGGCTGCTGTGTGCAAACCGTTCACGCGCTATGGGAAATTCCATAACAGTAAAAAATTATATCCATGAATTAATTTCTGATCCAATTTTGAGCTGATTTGGACAAGCCAAACAGAAGTTACATCATTTGAGTAGGAGGAGATTCTGGCCAGATCTTCAAACGGCCGCCGTGCCCAAACCATTCATGCGCTATGGAAAATTTTCATAAAAGTCAAAAATTATATCCATGACTTAATTTCTGATCCACTTTTGAGCCCATTTGGACAAGCCAAACAGAAGTTACATCATTTGAGTAGGAGGAGATTCTGGCCAGATCTTCAAAAGGCCGCCGTGCCCAAACCATTCATGCGCTATGGAAAATTTTCATACAAGTAAAAATTATATCCATGACTTAATTTCTGATACATGTTTGAGCCCTTTTGGACAATCCAAACAGAAGTTACATCATTTGAGTAGGAGGAGATTCTGGCCAAATCTTCAAACAACCGCTGTGCGCAAACCTTTCATGCGCTGTGAAAAAAAAATACACACTCAAACACTATTGCCATTACTTGAATTTTGTTCCACTATTCAGACCACTTGGCCTTTAAGTGATAGGGCAAGAGAGTAGAAAGGAATGGGGCTTGCACGCCCGAAGGGCGTGCGCACGCCCCTCCGAACGCCTAAAAAAAAGGCGTGCGGGGGCTGCACGCCTTTTTTTTTTAGGCGTGCAAACCCCCGCATGCCGCACGCCGTCCGCACGCCTACAAATGGCGTGAGGACGGCCGGCTCGGCGTGCGGCCCTGCCGGACAGGCGTGCTGGCCATGCACGCCTGTCCGGCCAGGCTCACGTAAGCCTCTCAAATCGAGAGGCTTACGTGAGCCCCTTGGTGCCCTTATAAGGGTACCCAGGGTACCCTTATAAGGGTACCTAGGGTACCACTCGGTACCCTTATAAGGGTACCAAACGGTACCCTTATAAGGGTACCAAACGGTACCCTTATAAGGGTACCATTTGGTACCCTTATAAGGGTACCGTTTGGTACCCTTATAAGGGTACCGCGGTACCCTTATAAGGGTACCGTTTGGTACCCATATAAGGGTACCGCGGTACCCTGATAAGGGTACCAATCTTGGTACCCTTATAAGGGTACCGTTTGGTACCCTTATAAGGGTACCGTTTGGTACCCTTATAAGGGTACCGTTTGGTACCCTTATAAGGGTACCGTTTGGTACCCTTATAAGGGTACCGTTTGGTACCCTTATAAGGGTACCGTTTGGTACCCTTACAAGGGTACCGTTTGGTACCCTTATAATGGTACCGCGGTACCCTTATAAGGGTACCGTTGGGTACCCTTATAAGGGTACTGTTACCCTTATAAGGGTACGTGGGTACCCTTATAAGGGTACTGGTACCCTTATAATGGTACGTGGGTACCCTTATAAGGGTACTTCGGTACCCTTATAAGGGTACCTGGGTACCCTTATCAGGGTGCTTTGGTACCCTTATAAGGGTACCTGGGTACCCTTATAAGGGTACCTGGGTACCCTTATAAGGGTACTTCGGTACCCTTATAAGGGTACCTGGGTATAAGGGTACCGTTTGGTACCCTTATAAGGGTACCGCGGTACCCTTATAAGGGTACCGTTTGGTACCCTTATAAGGGTACCGCGGTACCCTTATAAGGGTACCGTTTGGTACCCTTATAAGGGTACCGTTTGGTACCCTTATAATGGTACCGCGGTACCCTTATAAGGGTACCGTTGGGTACCCTTATAAGGGTACTGTTACCCTTATAAGGGTACGTGGGTACCCTTATAAGGGTACTGGTACCCTTATAAGGGTACCTGGGTACCCTTATAAGGGTACTGGTACCCTTATAAGGGTACCTGGGTACCCTTATAAGGGTACTTCGGTACCCTTATAAGGGTACCTGGGTACCCTTATAAGGGTACTTCGGTACCCTTATAAGGGTACCTGGGTACCCTTATAAGGGTACTTCGGTACCCTTATAAGGGTACCTGGGTACCCTTATAAGGGTACCAAGTGATACCCTTATAAGGGTACCAAACGGTACCCTTATAAGGGTACCAAACGGTACCCTTATAAGGGTACCGCGGTACCCTTATAAGGGTACCAAACGGTACCCTTATAAGGGTACCGCGGTACCCTTATAAGGGTACCAAACGGTACCCTTATAAGGGTACTTCGGTACCCTTATAAGGGTACCTGGGTACCCTTATAAGGGTACTTCGGTACCCTTATAAGGGTACCAAGTGGTACCCTTATAAGGGTACTTCGGTACCCTTATAAGGGTACCGAGTGGTACCCTTATAAGGGTACCTGGGTACCCTTATAAGGGTACTTCGGTACCCTTATAAGGGTACCGAGTGGTACCCTTATAAGGGTACCTGGGTACCCTTATAAGGGTACTTCGGTACCCTTATAAGGGTACCTGGGTACCCTTATAAGGGTACTTCGGTACCCTTATAAGGGTACCTGGGTACCCTTATAAGGGTACTTCGGTACCCTTATAAGGGTACCTGGGTACCCTTATAAGGGTACCGAGTGGTACCCTTATAAGGGTACCTGGGTACCCTTATAAGGGTACTTTGGTACCCTTATAAGGGTACCGCGGCTCACGTAAGCCTCTCGAATCGAGAGGCTTACGTGAGCCGACAGGCGTGCAAAGCCTGCACGCCTGTCCAAAGGGCGTGCAGGCTTTGCACGCCCTTCAGACAGGCGTGCAGGCTCTGCACGCCTGTCTGGCACGCCTGCACGCCGTATGCACGCCTATTGTAGGCATGTACATGGCGTGCAGCGTGCGGGGAAAGGCGTGCAGCCCCTGCAGGCCTTTCCAAAGCGGCGTGCAGCGGCTGCACGCCATTTTTTCTGGGCGTGCGGATAGGCGTGCGCACGCCCAAAGGGCGTGCCGCTATCAAGCCCCGAAAGGAATTTCTCATGTGCTAAATTTGAGGTGTTATTCAAAATAACAGAATTTTTGGTTCAATAGCACTGTTAAGTAGAAAGACAGGAGTAGGAATGGGGATTGGAGATTTATAGGATAGGAAACACAATTTCAATTGACGATAAACCATACGATAGTCAAACAAAAGATCAGCTGTGGCCAAAGAAAAGAGATCAAATATGGAATAATAAAATGAGCAGGATTCATGTTTAAAATTTTGACAGGGCTAATTCCAGATCTTCACCTATGATATTGGCTACTCTAATTAAGGAAAACTTCTTATGGAACTTGTTGAGTTTTTGACTTATCCGCGCTCTCTGCTTCCTCTTGCGCACCTAGAAATGATAATACTCCGGCTGCGCATCTCATAAATCAACCGCTTAGGGCTAGCAGTCCCCGCTTCAAAAGACCAATTGCCTGCAATCTCTAGTTCTTCAACCAACCAAAACGATACGGTTCAAGCTTCAAGATCTCCGGAATCACACTCGTTGAGACTCTTCAAGCAACTATCTGGGAACTTTGCTTGTCAAGTAAAAAGACTCCGATGCCTCTGATCTAGCTGACCTGAATCTGACTCCTTTCTTCCTTCCTATTTCTTTCTTCTTACATTCTTCTCTGTAGATAGAGCATTCTCCAACACTCCTATCCCTCCTTCCTGTGTGTGTCGAATCCAAACACTTCACTCTGCTGTTTGTCTTTTTTCCTTTTTTCTTTTCTCTCTCCTTTTTCTCTCTTCTTCTTGTGCTTGTTGTCAAAAGAAATAATCTTCTCCCTTCCTTTTTTTCTTTAGTCTTCTGCTTCACCTTCCTCCTCCTTGTGATTAGTCATCTCTTTTCTATTATTCTTCTCGCATTGATCAGTGGTATGCCAACGCCTCCCTCATCTTCCTCTTTCTTCCTTCCGTCTCTTTGTCTTAGTTTCTGATTCTTTTGTTTCTTTTTCATTCAGTTCTGGTTTTAGTTTCATAGAAATAAATCCAAATTTCTTCAGAACTCATCATGTATGAACTTCCAGTCTTTCAAAGAATGGAACCCAACATAAATGTCTGCGTTTCCAAAACCCATTGCAGATAAGAAACAGAGAAACTCAAGCCTCAATTTATCCAAGAATGTTGGAGACAGTCAATCATAGGTTCCGTTGTTATGTTTTGCCTCAGCCACACTGCACCCCAATTCAAGAAGAGCCCGTGATGCGTTTGTTGTCATTTGACCGGATTTAGTTGATGTGAACATGTTAATTGGCCCAAAAACAAGAAGACCTGCGAGCATGCTGAAATTTACCGATGCGTGTGCCGTGGTCCTCTTGTGAACTTTTGTCAGGGCTGGTTTTGCTTTGCCAAAACAACACAGTTGAGCCAAAGCCGCCATTGCCCCGTACAGGTGCTGCATCACAAGATGCAGTCCATCCTTGTCACCAACAGCAAGCCCCATGTCTTGGGGAAGATTTGTGTATGCCTCCTGGAAGGAGGCCAGAGCTTGCATGGCAACAGATGTTTTTTCCAGGAGGCAAAACCCAACCTTTTCTTGGATTTTTTCCATATTGTAACAGTCAAACTCCTTTTATGTTGTTGCCAAAGCGACTGTAGGCAGTTTTTGTTGGAGAGAGGTTTGCTGACAAAGTACCAGCCAGGAAGTGGACTTTGGCGTGCCGTGGGTCTTTCCGGAAGTCCTTGACTTGTGACTTGTTGAGCATGTCTTTTGTTATCAGGGGGTCGGAATTTGC
Source organism: Puccinia coronata f. sp. avenae (assembly GCA_002873125.1). NCBI lineage: Eukaryota > Fungi > Basidiomycota > Pucciniomycetes > Pucciniales > Pucciniaceae > Puccinia > Puccinia coronata. The sequence goes on along the minus strand of PGCI01000328.1, from coordinate 14,048 downwards.
ATTGTAGACATTTAATATGTCGGCTGTGAAATTAGATGTTAGCTCATCATGAGTCACAATGTATATATATATAATGATAGATTTTGGGAAGCAATTACCTCGTTCGGACATCTGGAGAGTCATTTCCAAATTCCTCCATATTTGGCTCATTTCCTTGTGTGGTTTGTCAGGGGGAGGTGTTATGAGAGGGATGAGAAAAGTGATGATACGGGATATGTGATAGGATATTGTGGGAGTCATTGATTTGTTCTGCCGCTTGTCTGGAGGGGCGGAGTTGAGCCTTTTGGCAACTACTGGGGAAAGCAATCGAGTTCCTCGGAATAGATTGGTGTTGGCTGGGGAATGCAATAAAAATTTGTCAGTATTGGAAAAACAATTTTGAGAGTTTCAGTGATCCAAATAACATACTGGTTTTGGGAACAGTGACTGGGTCAAACCAGGTAGCGGATGGTTGGGATCCTTCTGGCTGTTTGTGTGGTGTTGAAGATGGTTGGGATCCTTCTGGCTGATTGTGTGGTGTTGACTGGGGGATGCGGCGGATGACAGTGTCGGCCAAGGATTTGGGAACTGGGCAAACAGCAGTGGGATGGGGAGTAAATAAGGAAGTGGCTGAATTGGTAGCAGGAGTCTTTGGATAATGGCGGCTATTGACAAGGAGAGTTTTAGACAGATTTGGTGGCCTTCCAAAGACCATGGTAGATTTGGGATGACTACTGCCAACATCAGAGTCCAAATCCATGGCATCTTCATTATCCGTCTCTCCCTCAGCATCTTGGTTGGATAATTCAGCATAGTTTGACCAGTTAGCAGGCATAGTGTTGTGATAGGAACCGTGACGGTAATTGTAAGTCATCTGTTCCTGCTGGTGATTACATTTTTTAGCTAAACATGCTTCTTTGTCAAAGGGGGTGTTGTCTGGTTGTTGCCGAATTGGTGAAGGGGAAGGCGCTGGGGCTTTTTGGGTGAGATGGGGTTGGAGGAACTCAAGAAATTTGTCCCCTTCTGCAGTGAGGGTTGAAAAGTGGCCTTGTGCGTTTTTCCGGAGAGGGGGCGGAGTGGATTCAGGGTAATTTACTTGACGATACAGGGTGTCTTCAGAAAGCCTGGAGCCACCGGCCAAAATGCCATGGGACTTTGAGGCAGGAGTGTTGTTGAAGGGGTTGGACGACTGTTGTGGGCCGGTTGGGGATGGTTGGGGGATTATGGCCGGCTGGGTTGTTGAATTGGATTGTTTTGGAGGGCCTTCATCCTCTGAATCAGATGATTCTATAGATTTTTTGAGCCTTTCTCCCACTTGAGAAAGGAGGTTTCGTTCTTTTGTATTCCAATAATTGTTAAGTGATAGTTGGTGAAGGTTTTCCCAGAGTGCAAGCACTGGAATTGCAGAAAGAGGAAAATGAATCAGTTGATTTTTTTGGAATATAAATTGTGGGAGAAAGTATCTTACATTTGTTGGATGAGATGACAATTGTGGCTGTAGGGAGTATTTTTTATCAAGTGATTGCGATCTATTTTTAAATCCAAATGAGTTACGTCAGTTCAATGTGCAGTCAGGTTGTTGGGACAAAAGTCAAAAATATGAGGTGATTTTATTTGTTGTTTTTCAAACACATAACCAGCTAATGATAATTCTTAAACATCAATGAGGTCCTCTTTGTGTCCCTCTTATTATTGTTTTTAAGTATATGTTCATCATGGCCAGTTGCTGCATGATTTTCCTTCAAAAACCCCTTTGGGGATTTTATTTAATTGAGGGGGCTAGCCCCTTTTTGCCTTTTTTTGGGTGGCTTGGAGGGTTGTTTCTGGAGCCTTTTTTAAGCCCAAGAGGGGCCAAGCATGCCCCTTTGGGGCTGCAGAGCTTTTAATTAGCCCAAAAGGGGCTAGGCAGGCCCCTTTTGGGTTTGATGTGGGGTCTGGGGGTCTGATGAGGCCTTTTTTTGGGCCAAAAGGGGCCAATCAGGCCCCTTTTGGACCAAAAGAAGGCCCTGGGTGGCTCAGGAGGGTTTTTTTTGGGCAAAAAGGGGCCCAGGAGGCCCCTTTTTGCCCAAAAGTAGGGCCTGGGGGGGCTTACTGCAGTGGTGGGTCCGTTGAGTAGTCGTCGGGCGTGGCTGGTCTTTTGCTTGCGGATCGGGGTGGTTGGTGGCGGGTTTCTGTACCCGCGCCCAGGTCAGTTCCAGCGGAACTGGCCTGGGCTGGCTCATGTAAGCCTCTCGAATTGAGAGGCTTACGTGAGCTAACAGGCGTGCAAAGCCTGCACGCCTGTCCGAAGGGCGTGCAGGCTTTGCAGGACCCAGGAAACCCCCTATAGAGGTGGGTAACCTAAAATCCGAGATTTTCCGAAAATTCATACATTTTTGGAAGCCATTCATACCGGTTTCGTGCGTAGGCTCAGGGCTACATCCCAAATTTCATACAAATTACGTGCGTACCCTTTTTTTTTGCCCTGCAAGCCCAAAATCCGCTGTTTTGCCATCCGATCTTTATTTTTTCTTCGTCAACATCCTAACAAATAGCTTAGTAAAAACGTGGCGTAACTATTTACAACATCTATACCATATTTAGCTAAAATGAATGTTTAGGCATCATTGTTATTGTTACTTTGGGGTCTAACTGCCTTGAGTTTTAAGAACTCTTCTTGCCAATGTTCTAAATACTTCACATCAGACATCCCCAGAAGAAGTGGTTGCAATTGTGAAGGAATCAAGGCACAACCCCCTCCAATATTGGTAATGTTGAGCCCCTCACTGACAGGAAAAAGATGGTGAAGATGAACGACTTCGACGTGTGCAAAGATTCGCGAGTTCGGAGATGAAGGATAAAATCCAACAGCGACTGGGATGTGTGGTTGATATAAGAAAATCTGCACAGAAATGTATGAGAGTTTGGCTCGCGTATTGGCAGTAGCCACCCATCGATGCTTTCCTGAAACATGCTTGTAGATCGAAAGAATTTTTCCAATATACAGTTTCTAAATTGCAAGTGAAAGTCAGGATAGGTCAAGATTAGTAAGATGATACGGGTCAAAGAGGATGGGAAGCTAACAAACCTGATCTTTAATGATGACTCCAAATTTACCACATTCCAATATATTGGTTGGAGAAACCGTACCACCTTGGGCATGCATAAGTGCATTAACATCAACATGTGTTGATGTATTGCGCACGTCAGAGAAGGTGAACTGCACTTGAATGTTCCAGCGGTGCATTCTTGAAATCGAGGTTTGCTGCGAGGTGTTTTCTTTCAGGACAAGTGCAACAAGCTTGCTACATTCACTCGGTTCAAGTCCTTTATTTTTTTTGTTGTATTCAGGTAGGTTTGAAGCGGATTGTAGAAAATTCTGTTGTTTCTTGACCTCGTTGCCGGAGTGAGATTTGTGATTCTCAGTATCATGCTCTTTGCGCAACGTAAGCATCAAGTCGCAATTGATCTGTTGATCCTGTCCGTTAGGTGCAATGATGATCAACTGAAATTTTTTTTTGTCTCGCTTGGCAAGGAGATCAGCCGATAGACAAGGAGTAGCCCCGGCAATTGGATTGATCAGATTTGAAATTGACATTCGAGCTTGACCAGAGAGCTGCTGATGCTCGTCATCGGTGTCGATCTCCCCCAACAGGTAGTCAGCTTGCTGTGTTTGTCCAATGGCAACAGCTGCCTCGTGCATTACTTCAGAGAGTGGGGTTTCGTCAGGGACACAAGCATAAGCAACATCGTAGTTGTTTGATTCACTAGTTGAAACACCTGAATCAACAGTTCAGATCAGTTCAGCATTTGTGGAATGAACCTAATCATGAAAGACTTGCCCTGGTTTGCATTCACATCGTTGATTGGAAATGCCACTGGTAACGCTTTTGCCACACAAAACGAAGGACTTATTCCTGCGAACAACGCAAGCTTCCGAGCTTGTGATTCCGCAACGGCCAATTCATGCGTTATCTCAATGTTTGTTGGAAATTGTGCTAGGTGTTCGTAGCTTTCTGCAATCAGCTCGTTTGTGAAGTTGTATCTGTAGCCTGAAAAAAAAAAAAATTAGCTTCTTGGATTGGACAAGAAAAGGGAAAATCAGAACACACCCAATCAAAGATGCTCAGATTGAGGCATCTTCATTTTCCCACTCATGACGTTCCTCACAACAGCAAATACTTTTGGTAAAATTTGTCGGGCATCAAGAACAGTGAAATTTGGCATGATCACACGCATCCATCCAAATATGTGCTCACATGCCTCTGTACCGTGCTTCCAAGGAAGAAGTGGTACAGTGGGGTGAAACTCGCAATGTGCTTTGATCAAACCAATGAGCGAGTTCCCCAGAAAATGGAAAATCTCGTAGCTTTGACGCAAAATACCGTTGTGACTGATGGAAGCGAGGGGAGAGGATTCATCACCAAGTGATTGATGCCAAAAACGAAGGAAGAATATGGTTGTCCAAGCGGCCCGAATTCGATCGACATGCGGCATTTTTTGGCACAACCAAGCATCTGTGAGCTCGCCAAAGAGATATAGATAGATGGTCAAACCGGTATGTTCAGGATATCTGAGTGATGCCTGGAGAGTTTCCCAGTTCATGGTTTGGTAAGCTCGGCCGTCGTCTTGCTTATCACAGTTGAGAACGTCACAAGAATAAAGCGGCGATTTATCACCGAGGAGTGTTACGAGGTGGGAAATATTGAGGTGGAATTTACCAAAGGACAAAAGACGAGCACCAGAGAGCATCTGGTTTGCTGCAGTCTTACGAGCATGTTTGGGGTCTTGCACAGATACGACAGGATGCGGAGACTGTCCCATCAGGGGCACTTCAACCGAAACTCCAGCATCTAGCTTCTTGTAACGGATGTATTGATCGGCGGAGCTTTGAATCAATCGAAGAGCAGCAATTTCTGTTGCCGCCCCATCGCTTCCAATAGACAAGATCAACATCCCGGCTTTTGAGCAGTAATCAATAACTGAAATATGACTTGAAGCAATATCCTTGGCAGTTTCTTTGTCGTAACTAGCAACCAAAGCCACCACAAAGGAAGGGATCTTTGGTAAAGGTACCTGGATTGTGTATAAGCGTATCTGAGATGATGAATGGTATTAGCACTAGATTTGCAAAGTAGTTCATAAGGAAATCACAGCCCACCTTACTGCAGAGTCGATCGCTTGATGTAATCTCCTTCACAAGTGTACTGATTTCTTCAAGATTGGAGAAGGGTATGTCGCCTCCTTGCGCACCAACAAGGTGGCCATTGTGTGAACGTAAAGATTTGACACAAACTGTCTGATCGGAAGCAAGAGCAAGAGGTCCGTCATACCCCAAGGCTTTGATGTATCCAGCAACTCATTCAAAGTTAACCATAACGATTCCATCCTCAATCTGCCCGCCATTCTTTTTTCGTTCGTACCTCATTCCTCAAAGAGAAAGACCAGCAAAGTTGTCGCGGAAATATTTTGCTGCTGCAGGGCTCATTGCAGCCATTGTTGTCAAGAAACTATCGAAGTACGAGTCAAACCGCATTCCATTCAACTTCTTTCCAGCAGATTCACGCTCAGTTTGAACTGCCACGGCTTTCACAAGTCCTTGGAAGGCATCCATCTCTTTGAAGAAGCCCTTTTTGGCTTGAATTGCGAGAGTATTCCAGAAGTCGCCATCGCCAGTCTTCGATTGTTTCTCAAGAGAGGTGTTCAGATAACGGAGCTCTTCGTAATGCATTAATTTGGCTTGAAAAAGATCACGTTTCATCAGAGAAGCCGGGATGAACTTGACGTTGTCCTTGCTAGCGTATTTGGTGTTGAGCGCTTTTTTCAATGAGTTTTTCCCTTTGAGAGCTTCACACTCGCGACATGTGATCCAATCGCGTCCAGGAGGGGCATCAATCTTTCGTTCACACTTCATTGAGAAAATTCCAGATGTTGCATCGTGGCGCTTTATAAACCGAGTTGACAGAGATTCAAGTTTTTGAAGTAACTGCTGAGTTTGTTCATTGGTGAGTGTTGATTCTTTTGTTGTTCCAAACATATCAAAACAGACTTCATGTCGAGGAGGGGCACCATGATGGGAGCTTGGAGAGCCTTTGATGCATTGCTCAATAGTCAATGTGCTTTTCGGTCGTTCCCAAGTAAGGTCGTTCAATCCAGAGCACATCATCTGGACGGTTGGTTTTTTTATCGGTGTCGCGGGTTCTGGTTTTGTGTGACTGGCTTCAAGAGGCCTTTTCTGGGTAAAGTACGTATAAATTGGCCGTACATTAGAAGTACTTGAAGTGAACGATTTACAAGAGCCTGTGAGATGAAGTGGTCTTGTCAGCGACTTCAGTCCTGAAGTAAAAAAAGAAAAGTTGGACTCACTTGAACGCCAATGTGCTGTAACATTTTGTGCTCGACCTTTTGGAAGTATAACCGCCGGTGCTCCACAATGACAATTGAAGATTGAATCCGGACCATTGTTGTGCTGGGATATTGAACATTTCTTGCAGACGTTTCCATCCAAGGATTTGGGACACATGGATAGAATCTTTTTGCTGAGTGTAGCCGTAGTCTTGGGAGGTTTAGGTATTGGTTCAGAGGAGCTGGAAATTTCATTCAAACTTTCCACGGGGTTTTTTGGTTTTGCAATTGTTGTTGACGTTTTTTTGGGTGTATTAAGGAGCTTTGTTGATGGTTTGGCAGGTGCGTTAGAGAGCTTTGTTGATGGTTTTGCAAGTGCATACAAGTGCTTTGTTGATGGTGCTTTGACAGTTGCAGCATCAGGAGTATCTCGAGAGAGGATCTTTGGGGTTTCTTTTGTGAGGACACCACCAGCATCTGCATGTTTCTCAGTTCATCATGTTTCCATCAGGTCAGCCATTGGTTAAAACTGATCAGAGTTCCCGAGTCAATGCTTGAAAACTGACCTTGAAAACATTGATAAATTTGCTCAAGCTTGAGCACAAGAAGCTCATCAGCATTCCATGACGGGTGTTTGCAAGCCTTCTTCAAGTATTCAAGCACCACCTCAATGCCGTACTTCCCGCTTCTCAAATTTTTCTGACAATTTTCGGCTCCAAACAATGAATCTAAACTTTTATTGACAACATACCACATTCCTTCATCTTCTTTGTCAGGCTGGACAGTTGGCGGACAGCTGAATTGCTGGAAAATTGGGTCATTTTGAGTTGCTTGAGGAATTTTGGAAGCTGATCGAGATATGTTCAAAATTTTTGAAAAGTAATCTTGCACAATGCTTGAAGGTGGCATTTTTTGAGGGGGGGTTCAGTTTTTTTGGGGTTTCAGATGGGAAAAGGTAGAAGAGGTCAGGAGAAAGGTTAAAAGGAGTTAAGATGACAAGTTTGGAGGAGTCTTAGGAGGTCTGAGCAGGCTGGAGAATCAAATCAACACAAGAGACACGTCAAGACCTGTGGACAGCTGTGGAAGGGTGTGGACACGTCAAACAGTGTCAAACGCGGTTGTGCATGGAGATAGTTGAGATCTTGTCTGATCCTGCCCGATCCTGTCTGATCAGTTAGAATCAGTTGTGATCTAACAGACTGCTGCGCCGGAGGGGAAAATGAGAAAAATGGTGCAACCACAACTGGCAGCCCTATACATAGCGTTGAGAAAAAAATTGGCCGGCTGCCAAGCCGCTGCCAAGGGGGGGGGGGGGGTGTACCATACTCTGGCTGGCCATACCTGGTCATCCGGATCCATACATTTTTTTCATACAAAACATGGCCGGCGGCCAACATGCTGCCGAGGGGGGGGGGGGGGCAACCTGCATCAACCTCCCTGCTCTTTCATTGCTTTTCATACATTTTGTCATACATTTTTTGTTACTACCCCCTCCAAAAAAAAAAAAGTTATACATTTTACGGGAGTATCCTATAGGGCAAAAATGGTCATTCATACCGTTTTCGTGCGTACCATTTTGGGATTTTGCCCGAAAATTCATACATTTTGGTTACCCACCTCTATAGGTGGTTTCCTGGGTCCTGGCTTTGCACGCCCTCCAGACAGGCGTGCAGGCTCTGCACGCCTGTCTGGCAGGGTCGCACGCCATATGCACGCCTATTGAAGGTGTGCGAATGGCGTGCAGCCTGTGGGGAAGGGCGTGCAGCCTCTGCACGCCTTTCCAAAGCGGCGTGCAGCGGCTGCACGCTGTTTTTTTGGGTGTGCGCACGCCCTTCGGGCGTGCCGCTATCAAGCCCCTTCAAACGTTCAAACACTTCCATTTGTTGAAACTCAGAAGGTCTTTGCCGAGGAGAGATCAGAAGTCCTCTGGAATCAATCAAAAACCGCAGTAAGTTCTGTTTATCAATTCAAATATTGCTTGCGTGGTTTGATCACCAGTGTATCGGCGGTTATTTATGAGGGATGTTTATGTGATAGGGTCGTAATCTACGACAATGTTTCTCCAAGGCAGTCTTACTCCATCGCAAGCTCTTGGGCAAGACAGGAGACGTTGTTCACACAACCCTTGGGTTGAATGATTCCACAAAACTAGCATCCAAATGCTGCCCCGCCTTCTTTGGACCTAGTATGAAAACTGGATTGCATCAAGTCAAGTCAGTCAATGACCAATTGATTCTTTCACTGGACGGAAACTTTCAGCATCGTCACCAAAAGGCCGCGGGACAAAACTACTCACCTCTGATAACACCTGATATCTTTGTCCAGCCCAGAGACTTGGATGAAATGAAACAGTATATAAAGGCCCAAGAAGCACTTCACAAAGTACCAAAGAAGGTGTGTAAATCATTTTCCCCAGAACGGCTATGTGTGGATGCTAATTATGAAATCTTAATTAACATAGAAGGATAAATGTGCCGATTCTCACAAAGCCGCTGATGATACTCGGAGTGATACTACTTGGAAAGGCTGTGACGACACCGGCCTCATGGGCTCATGCTGCCGTCACGACTCGGTCATTTATATGGCAAACATACATGCCACTGGGGAAAATCGTGCCCTTCCTCTGACAATCCTCAAGAGGATACTGGGAAATCTTGATCCTGACCGACCAGTAGGGATTCTGTACGATATCGGCTGCTCGTTGAACAAATACATGGCCTCGGTATGTATACCAGTTGTTCTGAGAGACGTTGCTACTACCATTACTGATAAATTCGCACCTGACTCAACTCTAGCGGGACATCCTTCCTGATATTTGCCCCCAACTCAAATTCAGAACTGCTGTGTTCCATGCTTACGCCCACGAGTGGTCCTGCCAGGTGAAGTAAAACCCTCGCTTCCAACCAGGATGGGGACTCTCCGATGGCAAGTCGTTGGAGCGACTGTGGTCAGCTCTGTCACCCCAAGTCAGTCCGCCAAGGTACGCAACCAGGAGCAACCGTCTAGCGGCTCTGTCACATCGATGTCAATTTCGCAACCAAAAAAGCATTGCAAACCTTGGTGAGTGGTTTTTGTTTGGATTACTGTTCCGCTTTTTGGCTTGCAATGCGGCTGACACTCTAATTAACTCCAATTAACAGCTGAGTGGCTTTGCCGCAAGTTCGACCAGGCCCTTGTCCTTCACAATAAGGAAATGGCTAAAATCAGCGAACTGGTTCGGCTCTGGAATCCACACCCTGAACAGAGTAGCAACTACACGATTAACTTTTTCTGGGCACAGTCACTGCCAGAAAACCTGGCTCGGATGGCTGCATCCAAGTTTATATTGGATGCGGCCATCCAATTCAAACTAGGCCGCGCGCCACTGAGTGAATCACTGACCGATTCTAACTCGGTGGCCAAACGCCTGGGCCGCTGAGTTTGAATCGGTCAACGATTCACTCGGTGGCGCGCGCCCAAGTTTGAATCAGATGGCCGCATCCAATATAAACTCGGATGCAGCCATCCGAGCCAGGTTTTCTGGCAGTGAGTGGGCGGATCAGGTTTGGGTTGGGCTTATGGAGGTCGACCCGGAGGTATCGGCAAAGAAAGAAAAATTAGCCAAGTTTCTCACTGACAAGGAGGTATTGCGTTCATACAGGTGAGATTGATTTGTTTCTTTATCTCTTCATTGATATTTTTAACGGTGTTACTTGTGTTGCAGGGATTGTGCACTGGGCAAGGATGGAACCGAGTCAATATTTGAGCTCATGGACGAACTTTTTTCAGTTATCCGGGATAAAGAAGCATTGCAAGCAGCTGTAGCCGAGTCCTTAGGGAAGAGCTATGAAGATCTGCGTGGAACCGGAAAGACGGAACTCGGGCTGTTGACGCTGCTGTGGAAAGCAAAGACCGATTTGTTTGCACTTGCAGTGGACGTTTGGGCAGAGAGACAGCCACTCATTACCACTCAAGCCGGTAACACATTGGGAACACGACTGAAGGAGAAAATCTTAGCGGCCATCAAACAACGTAAGGGACCAGTCCAGAAGGCAATAAAGCTTTTCAACACTTGTCGAAGGGATTACTTACAGAAAGTAGATCCTTGCCAACTTCAGCTTCCAGAAAACCAGGACCTTACATTCAATGAATTTCTTTGGATGGACTTGGATGATCCACTCTGGTGTGATGGTCACTTCTATCACAGTCGTGCTCCGTGGGCTACGGATCCTAACGTAAGGAAGGGGATCGCATCGGTGCTAGTGCTGGACCGCGTAGCTGGACCGCGTAGAGGAGGAGATCGAGCTTTTGACGCAAGAGTTGGACCGAGCGATTACTTGGGCTTGTCAGTATCGGGACATGGTATTGCAGACCATCAACGACTTAGAAAATTCATCATCCGAGGAGCCGATTCGCAAGCATTCTACCCCCTTTCCCTATGAAAGGTAGGCTTCGACACCTTTGTTCAGAACTCAAGGTACATCTTTTAGAACACGAGCTTCTCATAGTTTCATGGATACCAAGTGTCGAACGACTGTGGCATTCAACTCGCAGCCAATATACGGGATCCAACCATCCTTGGTTCGATGTAGTTCGATCGATCAAGGAGAAACTGACTTTGGGTGTCGATGGCGACATCGATGATACATTAGAAAGGGCGGACTTCAATGAGGAAGACCCGGATCCACCAGACGATGAAGAAAGAGGGGAAAATCATGATTGGGTGACTGTGACTGATATCAATACCGATGATGATGCTGAACTGGGAGAGCATGAACAGGCGGCTGCCTTTGACGAGACAGAATGATATTTTTATTCTCATGTGCTGCTTGTTTTCTAAAGGTCTTATGCTTGGCTCTTTATTATCTCAATCGTCCCTTTGTTTTTTAATTTTCTTTATTATTACTGTTTGAATTCCTTTGTCGTAAATTCAATGTACATTAGAGGTTGAGCATTGTCCGAGTGCAATTATCAGGTGTGAATCACAACTTGCAACGATCAAAAATACATATCATTCATCAAGGAACCAAGCGAGCAAAAACATATGTGTAATGTGTGAGAGGAGCTCATGGTGTGACTCAACAAAATGCCGATGTATTGGCGGTCATGGTGTGTGACTCAACAAAATGTATCGGCGGGGGTGGAAGTGTTATGGAAGTAGTAGATAAGGGTTAGTGACGTAAGGGTCGCGAAAATTATAAGGGTATTACAATCATAAGGGTCCCTGTTCCGGAGGATGGAGGTTGGTGGGTTGGTGGGTCGGGGCTGGGGGGGAGTTAGGGGTGTACGGGGGGGAGGTGCGCGCGCAAACTTGCAAAATGCGCAAATTCTGAAACCCACCCAAAACAACCCTGAAGGCTCCTTCTGGCTCGCCTCGGTCTTATGCTTCATGGCTGATTATTGGGTATGGGTCAGGTGGTATGCTGATATAATTGTCTTGGTTAGACCGTGAGCAGAATCAGCAAGAAGATATTGACCTTATATGGGACAAAGAAAACATTTTTGTAAGAAACCAAGATTAACTGAGAGATTCCAAATGCCAGTTCAAGTGTACTTACCAGGATCAAAGAAACTTTCCGGATCCAAGGATAAACCCATCTTTTTGAAAGTGAAGCTGTCCGCGCACGAGCCAGGCCAACCCGTCATAAAGCAAGTGATGTATTTATCACAATCACAGATAATCTGGGTGTTAATTGAGTATTGCTTCTTCTGATCAAAAAAAACCTTGCCATCACAACCAGGCCACTGGAACACTGGGAAACTCATGCCATCAACAAAGTCCATGCATCCTTTGAAACCTTCAACCTTCATGACCTTGGAAATCTCCTTCCTCTGAATCCTATCTGGACATGCAACCTAAGCTTTCCCCAGATCAAGTAACGCTGTTAAGACATGTCAAGTAACCTTGACCAGTGTCCCCCAACCAACCGCAAGGTTTTGTGAGAGACGGCCAATAGATGCGCCGTTTCCATATGTGCTAAGCCATTCTAGAGTTAAAGCAAGTTGATGTGGTACAGGTAGTTGAGGTATAGGTCCTTGAGACATGAACACTGGGTGCTGGTGAATGCTTCTAAGAACATGCATAAAACCTTCTTTGGTTGTGCGGGCTGACTGTTGGAAGTCGTTGTTTCTCATGATGAACAGCCTAGAAAGATTAAAATGGTCACGTAAGGTAGTATTAGGTCACCCGTTGAGGTATTGTTGATTTAGAACCAGCTTGAGACACTCAGATGTTTCATTGAGATCGCCATACAGAAGATTAAAAAGCTTTTGCATTTGGGGATTGCACAAAAAGATTACGGATTCATCCAAGTCAAATCGGTTCTGGAAATTCTGGAGCCAAGAGTTTGAAAGTATCTGCTTGTCCATGAAGTTGGAGTGATAAATCACATAGAGGAAGAACAGATCTTGTATAAATTGCTGCTGTTTAGATATCTTCCGTATCTGAATTGTGTAGAAGTGTAAAGGGGGTTGATTGCTTGCTGGCAAGGTTTTGTTGTTGTGAGGTTGGCAAGGGGAGTGAGGTTGGCAAGGGGGATCGCAAGTGTGCTTGTCAGGAGAGCTTGAGATCAGCCAATGTGAACGTGATGACGGCCACTGGTGATGGTTAAATTGAGGGAAAAGTTTCTGTATTTTTTGCTCATGATGAATTTGAAATTTTACAAAATTATGGTCAATGTGAACTGGGCTAGTAGGACAGTTCATGTTGGGCACTATGACCATCTTTAACCCCAATTTTGTGACACTTGTCATAAAATTTTCACACAAAATTTGGCTTCATCCAAATCTTCCAAATTGTTCAGATGCAGAGGTGTGAAAATTTTATGAAATTTTAAGCATCAAGGGTGTTAAAAATTGGTTTAAAAATGTTTCAACATCCCAACGTGAACCGTCCTTTTGTGACAGTACCAAGGCATGCAGATTCCTACATTGGTTGACTGTAAATCATTGAATAAACACATAAATGCATACAAATTATGTTATATTTAAAGCAAGCTGTAGCAGAGATGATGAGTTTTGAATATTCAATATGGGTTTAGGGCTGTTGTTAAGTGGTGCCAAAGTTGACAACAATCAACAACAACTACAAATATATTTAGCAAAACTTGGAGGTTTCATGACCTCTCTGAGGCTCTCTGAGGCTCTCTGATGTGGGTGGTTTGTTGCTATACTATGGATATCACAAATAATGTCCCGGTTTTGCTTTGTGCATGTCCGGACAATCCAGGCATTGCAACACCATACCATCTGGACATGCGTAATTTAACACCCAGACAGTATTCTTGATATCCATATTATGTAATAGCTTAAACCTGTAGTGACATAGACTGGTATTGCGGGTGAGAGTCCGTGAAGTCCCAGCTCAGGTGGCCCGGAGGAGACTGATCTGTCTCCTCTGGCTGACTGAGCTGCAGCCGAGTGTACACATGTGACCTAGGTCACAACAAAACCAAGGTTTCAATCCGCCCAATGCGGATGTCCTAAAGTGGTACTGTTAAAAATGGTAATATGGTGTGTTAAGTTCGTCTGGGCCGGTGGTGAAGCCAGCTCCAAAATCGCTTAAGCGGGCGTGTCCGCTGCTTGAGTGCGCTTGGCCGGTGCTTAAGTCCCGCTTGGCGGGTGCTTAAGCAGGGTGAGGTCAGGCTTAAGCTTGGCTTGTCCCCCGTTTAAGCCACCCGGCCACGCCTCCCAAATGGAGATACATCTTCTTACCAAGGGGCTTTCCTCTAGTTGAGCAGGCCTTGCTCACCGAGGGAGCCTCTTGG